>BDDC01000096.1:93539-110398 GCA_001662425.1 Chlamydomonas sphaeroides | reverse complement strand
CCTGCACGCACAGGCCCCTGCACGCATAGGCCCCTGCACGCACAGGCGCCTGCACGCACAGGCTGTTTCGTGCCCAGGTGCAGCCCCATGCCGACACACGTGTGTGCGCCGGTCGTTCTGCGGCCGCAGGGGCTCATCATCGCCAACGTCATCCTTATGGCCCAGGAGCTGGACCTGGGCTGGGGCGGCGAGAACCAAAAGTGCCTGGAGTTCTACCTGGAGTGCGAGTGAGGCGGCGCGGAGGGGGCCGGGGACGGCGAGGGGCGGGAGGGCGAGGCGGAAGAGGGTGGCAGGAGGGGCGAGGGGAGCGCAGAGCGCACATGTAGAGGCGGCACGTACCCGCAGCGGAAGGGGTGGGGTCCGGGAGGCGGGGTGGGGGGCCAAACAGGGCAGCCCTCGACAGGTGACCCAGTCGGCTTTCTACTCGCCACTGTTAGACTGGTCGCGGCTAAGCCCTGCCGTCCGCCGCGCCCCGCCCCGCCCCTTCCGCTGTCTCCGCCCCCAGGATCGCCACACGGGCCTCGTTCATACTGCAGTCCGTGATGATGGTGCGGCCTGGCAGCAGCCGGGTGGAGCTCCGGGCGCCCGGCTAGCTCAGGGGACCCGGGGCGCGTGCCGGCGTAGCGCGGGCTGCGCCTTTGCCCTCCTTCCCCTCGCCCCGAGGCCAAAGCGGGGGCTTGAGCCCGCATGCAAAACACTGGGTATGACTGCCACACTGCGCCCTCCCTCTTCCCGCCCTTGGCCGCCGAGGAGATTAACTTGGTGGTCAGCTCCGTCAACCCTAGGTCGCCTTTGCGGCTTTCGCCATCGCGCGTACCCCTCACACAACACCGTACCACACGCCCTGCACCCTCCTCCTCATTTGCAGCCTTCATCATCCCCACTACAGGCCGCCCAAGGACCTGAGCACTCTCGCCACAGTATTCCAAAGATCCTTAACCGGCAGCCGGCACACCCTTTACTGCGCCCTCCTCCTCGCCCCCTAGGCCGCTGAGGTGGTGTACATGATAGCCTACTTCGTCTTCTGCTTCAGGTCCTTCATGTACCTGAGGTCGCGGTGAGGGCGTGGGCAGCAGGCGAGGGCAGAGAGTTGCCTGCCTGCGGCACAATACCGGTAGACCGGAGGCAGGGGCTGGAGGGGCGCACTAGGGAGGGGCAGCTAGGGGAGGGAGCTAGGGAAGGGGGCTCGCGGAGGGCAAATAATGACGGAGGCCCGAAGCTGATGGAAGGGGGATGCCCCTCTAGCCGGGCTGCGGTCTGTGGTGGGCACTGGGAGGTCAGTGTGGGAAGGACCATGCTGCCGCGCCGGCGATCCCGTGGGTTAGGAGCCCTCGGCTGCCCTGCTCTGCTGCGTGCCGCCTCACGCCCCTGTCCCCCCGCCGCCCCCGCCCCTGCCCCTGCCCCGGAACTAGCTCCTACGTGCTGTGCCGCCAGCTCAACATCCTGCTGAGCGTGGAGGTCCGCGTGAGGGGCCTCAGTCTCATCTTCATAGTCGCCAACAACCTGGTGCAGGTGCGGCCCCACATACATACCAACATCATGATCCGTATCATGCTGCCATCATTTGGAAAACACACGGGTGCCCACGCTGCGGCCCACACCCGTGACAGCAAGTGCACCGGCTTCACAACATGGCAGCGCGCAGCCGGCTTGCGTGTCACGTTGCTGGCGGCGTCAGCTGGCATCGGCGCAACTCGGTTGCTAGCTGCCTGGCGTCGAGGTGTCTGGGCCAGAGAGCCGTGCGCTGCCCGCCTCGCTGCTGGCCGCCTCCCCATGCTGCTCCGGCGCTCCTGCCCCGGCCCCAGACGTATTACGTGCCCAAGGTGCTGGTGCTGAACCAGGGCTACAGCCGCTGCCGCTACAGCCTGGACACCATACTGGGCGTGTGGAGCACCCAGGTAGGCGGGTGCGGGTGGCCGGGGGTGGCGGGGCGGAAGGGGGCGAGCGGTGGCAGGGGTGGGGGAGCGGGAGGAGCGGCTTATGGCGGAGGTATGGGCCGGGCAGCAGCGCGGCGGCAGGCGTTCGGCGATGGGTGGGGCGAGCTCAGCTCATCAATACCCCGCCCCCGCCCTCACTGCTCCTGCCCTCCTCGTGTCCCCCTCCAGGCCGTGACCCTGGTCCTGGTGGTCAGCCTAGCGTGGCTGTTCTCCCCCCGGAGCATACACGGCGGCCTGCCGCTGCTGCAGGCAACAGTGCAGGTGCGAGCCGGCGCGACTGAGCACGGCGGTTGGTGGCGGCAAATGGGCCAGTGGGGACGTTTGAGGGGGCGGGATTGCGGTGGCCGGCTGTGGCCGCGGGCGGGCGTACGGTCATGTCGGTGAGGCGCCTTGCGGCTCTTCTACGCCCGGCGGCCACAGCGCTCGCCCACACCTCCGGCTCGTCCGGCAGCCATGCCCGCAGCGCCTCCCAGCACCCACGCCTGCAGGTCTTGCTCAGGGCTACCGCTATGCACGGAAGCCCTTCCCCCCCTTGCCCCTTGTGCCCTGCCGCCGCCTCCCTTGCCCAGCGCTTTGCCTGGACGGAGCCCGACCTGCCCCGCCAGCGGCAGCACCGCCTCACTAGCGTGCCGCTGGACCCGGAGCACCGGCAGCGGCTGGCTGTGGCGCCCATGTTCTGCTACGAGACCAGCCTCAAGCTCACGTACTGGTGAGGGAGGGAGAGATGGGGAGAGGGGGAGGAGGGCGTGCGTTGTGTGTGCCATGAGGGGTGAGCGGCAAGAGAGGAGGAGGAAAGGAGGAATGAGGTAGGGTGCGGGAGTGGAGTACAGGGCAGGCGCATCAGGCGCAGGGCGCTGGGTGGGCCCGCTTGACGCCTCCCTCCCCCAGGTGCGAGCACGCCTACTACTACGACGGAGAGACGCCCGCCTTGCGGCCTCCCCTGGAGCAGCTCATGTCGCTGTACGGCCTGACCCACATCACGGTGCGGAGGAAGGGGGGCACTGGGGGATGCAGGGGCAGCGCATGAGCGTTTGAGAGCTGACCCACATCGCGACACGGGGGTGGCGAAGGCGGCAGCGCAGCTACTGGGAGGGGCCCAGCACCCCTGCGCCGCACCTGCCGCTTTTCCCTCCCTTGCCTAGCTGTTCACTGAACGCGTGCCTGCCCTCCCGCCCCACCAGTCCATCTACAATGAGGACAGTGACGCCAAGGCCATGATCGCCTGGAGCGACAGCACGGTGCGCAGGGGGGCCGGCTGCAGGAGCGGGGCACGACGGGGCAGGTCCGCCCGCTCCGTGCCGTCCCAACCCCTTCTGCCCCTGCTCCCTACTCCCTTCTGCCCCTGCTCCCTACTCCCTTCTGCCCCTGCCCCTCCCCCCACGCGCCAGTGCGTCATCACCTTCCGCGGCACCGCTTCCATGAAGGCGGCATGCGTGGACCTCAAGGCCATGCTGGTGGGACCAGGGACACATGGCACTGCGATGGGCCTGCTGCCGATGCTGTCGGTCACCTTGATTCAACCACCTGGCCATGCTGCTGGGGGCGGGAGTGTAGGCGGCGCAACCGACGAGGCTACCTGTCCCTCTGCGACACCCCCTCTTCCTCCGCTCGCACAGGTGCCGTACGCCGAGCGCTCCCGCTTCAAGCACCCCTTGGCGCCCCTGGCCGCGGTGCACAACGGCTTCCAATGGAGCTGGCGCCACGGCGGCTTCAACGACTCCATCCTGGGCTGGGTAATGGACTACAAGGCCAACCACCCGGGCGCCAAGATCATCGTCACGGGTGGGGCGTGTGATGGCGCCTGGCCGTGAAGGGAATGCACCAAAGCTACCGTAGCGTAGCCTCGCTGCACATGCCGGGCGTCGGCCTTGGGCCAGGTGCTGCCAGCTACCTTCCGTGGTCACACCGGCCACGTCAGCAGGCTGATGACCACTACGCCACGCTGCTCTCATAGCTGGGGAGGAAGGAAGGGCCATGCATGGGGGGTGGGCGAGGACAGCCGGGGCGGGTTGGTGTGGTGTGGTGTGGGGGACGCCGCCGCAATGCAGGACCTGCCGGAAACCGACTCCTGCCGTCCTCATCGCTCCTGCCTCAGGACACTCGCTGGGCGGCGCGCACGCCACGCTGTGCACGCTGGAGCTGGTGGCGGCACTGGCCGACAAGGGCCTGACGCCCAGCCGCGAGCAGCTGACGTGCTACACGTTCGGGGTGCCGCGCGTGGGCAACCACGCCTTCACGGAGATGTACGACAAGGTGCGCTGTGTGGAGGGGTGGGCAGCGCCAGCATGGGGTGAGGACATCAGGGCGCCACGCTGCAGGGCGCCGCGCCCTGGGCAGAGCCAAGGCGCCTGCCTGTGGCTGCGGTCGCGGCCGGCGGTGGCGTCGCCGTCCGCCGGCAAGCCCTCCAGCGCATGTCTGCGTGCCTTTCCCTGCCCTCCACTCCTACCAGCGCGCACATCACTTGCTCCCACGCCCTTGCCCTGCCCCGCTCCCCTTCCTACGCTGCACCTCCCTGCTTCGCTCCCCTCCTCTGCCCTTCCCTTCTGCCCGCAGTACGTGTGGGAGACGTGGAACGTGATCAACGGCAACGACGTGGTGCCGCTCACACCCAAGTGAGATGGGCGGGAAAAGAGAGGGACGCGCGAGGGGGACGCCGGCTGAGGACTCCCCTGACAGGGATACGGCAAACGGGTCCAGGAACGGTGCTAATCTGCTAAATTACCCAGCCCTGCCCCTCAAGCCTCCGGCTGCTCCCCGCCGTCACTGCCCCCTCCCTCCTCCCCCTGACAGGTGCGTGGGCTGGTTCGTGTACCACCACCCCGGCCACAAGGTCATTGTCAAGCGGAGGGGCGACCTCATCGTTCGTCCCAACTTCACGGAGAACGCGGTGGCCAGGTGCGGCAGCAACCGGGGCGGGGGGCGTGGCGCCAGAGGGCCGCAGCGCAGCGAGCTGCCAGGTGGGGCGCACAAGAGTGTGTGCTCGGGCAAGCAGGTGGGCGGAAGGAAGGGTGCGGCCGGCGGGGTGAGGAAACCCCAAGCTCAGCGCCCCCACGCCGTTCTCCTGCCAGCTTTATGTCCCCCACCTCCCTTGCCGCTACCCCCCCTCCCCGCCTCCCCTGTCGTTGCCCTCCCCCCGCCCTGCCACGACCCTCCCCCCGCTCCTACCACAGTACCGTACCCTGTGCTGCGCCCCCACGCTGCACCTGTGCCCTCTTCCTGCCCCCTTCCCCTGCCCTCCCCTCTCCAGGCTGCCCGGCTCCCGCAGCGTTCGGCACCACCTGCTCGGCTCCTACATCCGCAGCCAGGTGGCGGTGCTGCGGCAGCAGACGCGCGGCAAGCACATCGAGGGCGGCGTGCGGGGGCTGCTGCACCTGAGCCGGTGAGGGCAGGCCAGGCCAGGCCAGGGCGGGACAGGCAGCGCGGCAGGGGCCGGCTGCGCTGCTCGCAGCGAGATGGGGCCGCCGTGCTGTGCCTACCTCGCCGGTAAGGGGAGGCCAGGCGAGGTTGCAACAGTGGTCAGGCAGGAGGCGGCGGCGGTCGGGGCCCACCACATGGCCGTGCACATGGCCACACAGCCCCCCTGGCCCCTGGCCCCCTCCCAAACCCGCCCTCCGCTTCTGCCGCCGTTCCCACCCCTGCCCTCACGCCAGCTACAAGCTGCCCGAGGTGGAGGCGGCGCTGCACGCGCTGGTGGCCGAGGTGCAGACCGTGGCGCTGGCGGCCATTGGCGCTGTGCAGCACGTGGAGGCCATGGCGGCGGCCGGGGCAGCGGCCTCCAGGGTGCGCGAGCGGGCGGCCGCCGCGCGCGCCAGCAGCGCCCTCAGCGGCGAGGGCGGCAGCAGCCTGGCCGCCAGCGGCCGGCAGGAGAGCGCTGCGGCGCAGCAGCAGGGCGAGGAGGCCGGGGAAGGGGCGGCGGCCGCGTCGGCCCCTGGCAGCCTTGACGATGCCGCGGCGGCGGCCGGGGTGTCGAGCGGCGCCATGGCTTCCGAGGCGGCGGCGGCGGCCGTCACCGCCGCCGCGATGGCGGAGGTGGGCGGCGCCAAGGTGCTGCACGCGCTGGCGCGGTATGACTCGGTGCGGCTGCTCATCGAGAAAGTCCAGGTGAGGAGACGGCTCGCATGCGGGGGTGGGGGCGGGTGGAGCAGCGGGCGCATGGGGAAGGGCCGGTGGTGCTCCGCGAGCACTGACTCACTGTGACGGTGCTGCCTGGCCCCTCAGTTCGCCCGGCCGAAACCCCACAAGGCCGACTCCCTGCCGCAAGAAGGTCTCCCCTCGCTGGACTCCTCCGGCAAGCCGCCCCGGCCGCCGCCGCGAGCCAGTACCGGCGTCGCCGCTGCCGCCGCCGGGGGCCGGGTTGCGCTGGCTGACGCGGGCGGTAGCGTGGCGGGCTCGGAGAAGTCGGTTGACCTCCTGGCCGACCTCATGGCCCCGCGCCAGCTGCTCAAGAAGCTGGCGCTCAAGCTCAACGCCGTCGCTGAGCTAGCGGGCCTGGAGACGGGCGCGGAGGAGGACGCGGCCGACGAGGAGGCCGACAGGGAGGAGGAGGCGCGCCGCGGAGCGGCGGCGCCGGCGGCGCCGGGGCTGCAGGCCAGCGTGACGCCGCCGCTGCCGCACGCGACGACGGTGGGCCCCGCCGGCCTTGGCTTCATGGCCCGCGCCGTGGGGCAGTTGCTGGCGCCGCGGCACTCGGCCGGCGGCTCCGGCGGCTCCGGCGGCTCCGGCGCCATCAAGCCCGCCGCGAGCATCACCACTGCCCGCCTCCGGACCGATGCAGAGCTGACTGTCTTCAAGACGGCGGCCAAGCGGGCGGAGGCGGCCAGGACGGCCTACAAGAGCGCGCGGCGGCGGCGGAAGCGCGCGGCCGGCGCGCAGGGCCGGGCCGTGGGCGGCAGCCGCCTGGGCGCCACTCCGTCGGTCGTCATGGCGCCCGTGTTCACGATCGGCACAGGGGGGAGCATGCTGGGGCCGTCGCCCTTCGCGATGCACCAGTCGTCGCACACTTCCGCCGGGGGCAGCAGCCTGGCGCCGTCGCTGTACGCGGGGTACCAGTCGGTGCCTGTGCTGGCCACGCCGCCGTGGGCCGTAGGCGGCGCCGCCGGCGGCGCGCTGGCGGCGCCGCCTAGCGCAGTCCAGCTGGCCCCGCCGCCCGGATCGGTGCAGCTGGCGGCTCATGCGTCTGTGGGCAACCCCTCCCGCAAGCACCTGACCGTCAAGCGGGTGCGGTCTAGGGACGGGACAGAGGCCATAGGGGCAACTGCCGCTGGCGGCGCTGCGAGCAGCGGCGACGGCGAGGGCAAGGTGGCAAGCGGCCAGCCCTCGGTGGCCAGGCCGGCTGTGTCTGTGGCGGCCACGGGCACTGTGGCGCTGGAGATTGAGCCGCCCGCGGGGCCCGTGGCGGAGGCGTGCGAGGTGGTCGTGGAGAGCGGGGCGCCGGTGGCCGGCACCTGGTGGGGTGGGGCCGGTGGAGGGGTGGCGGCGCGCGGCGTGCAACGGGGCGGGAGCACTCGCTCCGGCTTGGTAGGGGAGGTGCCGGGGCTGGGGATCGATGGCGATGTGGAGGCTGGGCTAGCGGTGCACATGTGAGCGGGCAGCGACCAGGCGGGCGCTCTTATGGCAGCAGGCTCTTCTCGGCGCAGGCGACGGAGCCTGGGTCATCGCGGCGCTGTGACCAGGCAGTCAATGCATGCCGCATGCAATGTGCATGGCGCGCTGGGGACGTGAGGCGAGCACGGCATATGCCCACGCGGGTGCTGGGTCTATCCTTGGTGCAGGCGACGGGGTTCAATTGATAGCCGCACTGCTCCTGTTAACCTATTATGCAGATGTCGCATCGTGCATGATGCGGTGGGGGCGTGGGGCGCACATGCCTGCGGAGGCGCCATTGCGCGCCAGCGTGAGCCCTCGCAGCGTGGACCAGCTTGGACGGCTGCTGATGCGGAAGCTCGTAAGGGCACGTAGGTGGTATAGTAGCTACGTACAGAGGTGTGGTGTCAAGCGTGGCCTAGTGTGGTTGGCGAACCGAAGGATATTGTAGCGGGTCGGCCGTCGGGCCGGTGTGCAGCGTTGTTGGCTGGTTGGTTACGCACGCGGCGGTCACTTATCTGCGACCCCACGGGCGCTGCGCCTTCGATCTTGCCAGGTAGAGCGCACGATTCAGGAATGGGGCCAGATGTGGCCGATGCTACCTGCAGGGTAGCACCCGGAGTTGAGGCACGGGTTCAGGCGGCAGCAGGGGGCCTTCGGGCTTGACGACACGGGCGATGTATCCTACTGCAGTGCTCTAAACCACTTAACAGTACGAACGCGTTTGCATTCGATAGCCTGCTGCCAGCTGTGAATTCACTCGCTGTTCACAGCCTGCTGCCAGCGGTTGGAACCTGCGGTGCCGCCAACGACATCTATCGCCACTTACACGCGTTGTAGCTGGTGCGCCCTGCACATCATGCTATCGACAAAGCGATCGCGGCCAGCGAGGTAAGCAAGCCTCACAGGATGCCCCTCTCATCAAACATCATCGTCCCACTGAGGCAGTTGTCGTGCGTCGTCGCGTGTGCGCGGTGTTGCCCGTGCGGTTGGGCCCGCTGCACGTGTCGCTGTTTATTTGTGGAGGCGAGCCGTGCATGCACCCATGAGCCACCCAGGGTGTTTGGCAGGATGGCGGCTGCCCTGGGCGGCAGGGCAAGTTGTTCGGTGAGGCAGGGCTTAGCTAGGGCAGCAGGTGGGCGCGGACTTGAACAATGATCAACAACGCCGCTATCGGCTGGGAGGCATGGGGGGACAGGACTCCTCCTGCGCTTGGACAACTGCTGGGAAATGGGGCGGGCAGCTTGGAGATGGCCACGTGGCCGTCAGGCAGTTGGGAGGCCGCGATGGGTGCTTGGGATGTTGCATGCATGTTGGCAGGGCGCTAAACCGCATGAGCAGTGCGTGCTGAACAGGGCAAGCAACAGCGTCTGCTGATTTGCTCCTCGTCAACGCTTCAATCTAGCAGCAGCGCCCCATCCAACCATCCCATGACGACGTATCCGACACACCGCCAGTCCGCCACACAGCAACATTTCTCCCCCCAGCGGCCAGCGCCGCGGCCGTCACAAACGCGCCGCCACCGCCCTTTTCCTTCCGCCCCTCTTCCGGAGCGCTGCGGGGCGCTTCCCCACCCACCATCACACTACACCGCTGCCTCCGCCGGCTCCCCAAGCGTCAACAGCGCCACCGCGCCCGCCTCCTGCAGCTCCTGCCGGCCCACCTCGCTCCACACGCCGCCCAGCGCCGCTACACGGCACGCCTCTGCCACGGCCTCTCATCTCAGCCCTGCCTGCCGCCCCCATCTCACCCTTCATCTCCAGCTGCTCGGGGCCCTCCTTGGCAGCGGTACTATCTGCCAACTTGTGACCCTTGGAACCCGCCGTCGCCTAGCCCGCCGCCAGCCCGCCAGGAGCCGCGCCGCCGTCCACTCCCGGCGAGGGCCATCAAAAATCCAGCAGAAATAGAAATAGAAATAAGTACCCTGGGGCAGGGCCGCCTAGGGTGAATTAAGGGGGCGGGGCGTGCAGGGTCTAGGACCACCTGCCTCCGCCACCGTGAGATAGGAGGGGGTGAGGCGAGGGGGGGATCTCATCATGCAGGTGGGGGCGAGGGGGGCGACGCACCGCCCCCCCCGGCCCCCGCCTTGGTTAGCTGATGCGCCCGTGCGGTCTGCCGGTGGGGCGAGCTAGCTCCCAGCGTTTCGAGACAAGGGCCTGGATATACATTCGTGCTTTGGCCGCTACCTTACTCGCTGCAGTGCGAGCGTCGTCCGGGTCCACGCCGAGGGTGCGCAGAAGCGAGACCATGTTACGGCACACCGTGCCCGCGTGCCCTATAGTAACAACCGTGTCTGCGCCGTAGCACACGTTTTTCCACCCGCCGCCTTCGGGGGACCGGAGGAAGTCGCGAAGCTCGGCGTGTTGTGCCGCCTTCTCCGTTTGTTTGACCATGTGTCCCGTGTCGGACGTGAATCCAACCTCGATGATATATATGCGCAGGTTCTCCCGCTGCCGGGGAGTGGGCCCCGTCCAGGTATTCATGGGGTGTCGTGCAATCCAGCAGATGTACCGTATGCAGGAACATTTGCAGCGGCCACAGCCCCCCGCCCCAGATCAAGCGGGCCCCACCACATACTCCCGGCTGCTCACACATACCGATCACGGTGGGGCCGCTCACTCGCTGCCCCCTCACCACCGCTACCGGCCGTCCCCCTCGGCTGCCTGCGCCGCCGCCTGCTGTGACATGAGCTCCGCCGCCCTCGTGGCGTTGCTGAGCGCCTGCTGCAGCTCGATCTCGCGGATGCGATTGGCGATGTAGCGCTGGCCGTAGCAGTTTACGGGGAGGCCGGAGGTGCGGTACGAGAACAGCTCGTAGCAGGTCTCCGAGGGCTGCGGAGGGAGCGAGGAGGTAGGGGAGGGAAGGTGGGCGAGGGGTGGGACAAAGGGATGTCGGCGATGCGGAAGGGCGCATTGGGCCAGCTGAAGCGTATGTGGCATGTCGAATCATCTCGCAATCTCGTGATCTCGCGAGCCTAGGTAGGCCTGCGCTTATGCGCGGGCTGCCGTATGTGCCATACATGCCGGACAGAAGGGGCTCACCATGATCGCATTGTAGTACATGAACTTTCCTGCAGGGTGTAAGCGGGGGGTTGTGACCCACACTCTGGCCCTTGCGACGTCCTTCGCTACATATTGCTCGCGGCGGGAGCTGGCAGGGCCACAGTGACACGCGGGTGCCGCCATTTGGCACCGACGCTTGCCCAGTCTTGGCCAACAGCAGTCCGCCCACCCTTGCAGCGCTTCATGTCGCAGGCGGTGGCGGTGTCGTTGGCGCAGGGCGAGCGGGTGACCCCTGGGTCGCAGCGGTCCACCTCACACTCCGCCACTGTGTCGCCCGCGCACTGGCCGTTGATCTGCATCATGGGGGCGGCGGCAGGGGCATACGTGGGGGCGGCGAATCTTCTCGCGCCGGCCGGCCGGCGCCAGCCCTGATGGCCAACCTTGCAGGGCGGCTGTGGAAGGCCTTCCGGTATTCCCGCCCGCTGCCCAGCTCTGCCCGCCCTTACGTCAGCCGCAGCTGTCTGCCCAGCCCGCCCGCCCGCACCGCTCCGGTAGCTGGCCGCGACCCGCCACCCCCCGGGTCCCCTTGCTTCCCCGGGCGGCCGGGCCCCACCCTGTTCGCCATGTCGTCCACGGGGGGAAAGGAGGGGAAGAAGGAGCAGCCAGTGCCGCCCAGCGGCCGGCGGATGGAGTGGTAGGCGCGCTGGAAGGCGGCGTAGTAGTAGCCGGGGCAGGGTCCGGGCGTGTCCTGACAGCGGAGACGGACGAGGGAGGGGCGCAGGCGGGGTTTTGGACGGCAGCTGCCTGAGGGCGCTCGCGGAACCGGTGGACGGATGCAGGTGTGCGCAGCGTGTTGGGGCACGAAGGCCAGCGCCCAACCGCGCTGCCGCCGGGGCTCTCCAACCGCACGGACATGTCACGGGCAAGTGGTCGTATGGATCCAGAACGCGCGGCGGTGCGGCTGCCAACCGCTTCCTGGCGCGTTCGTTGCCGTCCCCGCCTGCAGCCGCCGCCCCTCCTCTGCCCTGCCCTGCTCAATGCCTCAACCCGGGCGCCCGCCCGCCCCCCCGAGCACCAACAGCATGAATTTAGATAGCGACGGGACGCCGTCGTCCGCCCCATGGCTGTCCGCCACTGTGCACCTACCGCCGCTGCCACCCGCTGAGCACATGTCCGGTGCGGAGCCTCTTCCTGACCGCATGCTTCGCCCATTGGAGCCCCCAGCAGATGTCTCCGCCTTGTGTAAGGCGACCAGCTATGGCTTGTACCAATACTGCAGATCCCCTCCAGACCCCATGCTCACCCCTTCAAGGCCCCTTCCCGCCCCTTCCTGGGAACGCCGCCGCCCTTCCCTCTCCTGCAGCCCCACCCGGCTGCGGCCCCAGTCGCCCCCCTTAATGGGCGCACCTGCAGCATGAACATGTACCGCTGGCCGCCCGTGAGCGCGCAGGGCTGCGAGTCCGGCAGCACGGGCGCCTCCACCAGCACCAGGCAGTCGCCGCCGTCGCCCGGATGCTGCGGGGAGCGGGCGGGGCGGCGCCGGAGCATGCGCGCTAGGGCGGCTCAGGACCCCGCCCGACACGTGCAGACTTATTTGCTCCAGCCCAGGTGCCACGTATGGCCGCCAAGCAACCGGCCGCGAGCAAGTCGCCACCCTCCGGCTGCCCCTTTCCCAGCCCCCAGACACGCCTGGTCCCACCTGGCGGCAGCGCACGAGGCCCTTGTGCACGCACTGCAGCCCAAGCAGGATGAAGGAGGTGCCCGAAGGGGAGGCAGCGGGCTGCTCGTCGTCGCCGCCAGAGGAGGAGGGGTCGCTGTCGGGCGCCGGCACAAGCGTGCCGTTGACGTGGCAGCGCCCCGCGCCGGCGCCCGCTGCCAGCACCACGCCTGCGAGGAGGGGGCCGGCGGGGCAGGGCGGAGCAGCAGGTAGCCCCGGCGGGGCAGCGGGGCAGTGGCGCAGGGGTAATGAGTTGGCTGGGCACCGGTGCTGGGACGGAGCGGGCTTCGTCAGGTGTGCCGGCTGGCTGCTGTCGCTTCGGCTGCACGGCGCTCGTGACACGCTCTGTACCGCCACGGCGCCCGCCAGGGCCAACCCACACGGGCCTGCTTGCGTCGCCTGCCCGCTGTGCGCTGCCTCATTCTGCTCCCGCAGGCATCCAGCCCCGTCCCAAACACGGGGGGCCCGGAACGGTGCCCCGCAATACCCTCCGTCGCTTTCCCGTACGGCGCATCTCCACAAGTTATACCACTCGTACCGTACGCCCCTTGCGTACGGCAGCCAGGGAGCCCCCTTCGCGCGCACCCGTCACGATGACCTCGGCCATGCCCGCCAGCTCCAGGTGGCTGGCCTTGACAGCAATCTCGGCACACTCCTCCTGGGGCGCCAGCAGGGCCTGCTGCGCACCCGCGCGGGGTTGCTGCTGCTGCTGCTGCTGCGCCTGCTGCTGCTGCTGCTGCTGCTGCTGCCCCTGCTGCTGCTGCGCCTGCTGCGCCTGCTGCTGCTGCTGCTCGGCCTGCTGGGGCCCATTGGACGAGCGCTGCGAGGCGCCGCTTTCCCGGCTCTGGGGTTCGGGCGCGGCCTGGGGCTCGGGTGCGGGCTCGGGGCCGGCGTCGTCGCTCGGCGGGTCGAGCGTGGCGGCAGGGGGAGGGCGGTGACGTGCTTTCGGCGGGGGCCGTGCCGTGGCCTCCTGGGCCGTGGAGGACGAGAGCTGCGCGAGCAGGAGCAGCAGCAGCAGCGCCGGCAGCGCCGGCCGGGCCGAGGGCCGCTGCATCGTAGACGGTGCGAGCAGTGACTGTGCGCTGCTGTGAGCGGCAGGTGTATGGCGTGGAGGCCACTGTGAGGCAGCAGTGGTGTGCTCGCAATGTGGCGGTGGCGTCTGTGCGCCGGCGAGCGACTGCCGCCGCGCTGTGGGAACGGTCCAAGAGAGCCGGCATGGGAGCCGCAGCGTGCCGAATCCGGGCCCAAAAGCAGAACCGCCGCGGCCCCCACCCACCGCGACATTGCGGCTGCTAAGCCCCGGCAAGCACCGCCTCTGCGCAACCCGTTTTCGTCGGGAACCCCATGCCTCGGCAAGCCCCGTGGCACAGGCTCAGGCCATGGAAGTCCAGCCCAGGGTACAGCAGGAACTGTCTAGCCACCGCGGCCGCTGCATGGAGCAGCACAGCTACCACGGCGGCTAGGAATGGAGGCAACCGTCGATGTTCAAGGTGGCGAAGCCGCTTGAGGCTTGCAAGCGGCGGCGGGACACATGCCGCATGTGCACGTGAATATGGCGGGCACCACGCGGACATCATGCAATGCGATGGAGGTTTCAGTACAGCGGATCGCACTGTAGACCTGCGCTCGGCCTTTCCTTGGCGCGTGGCTGGCCACGCGCCTGTGGCGCCTGGACCGACACGGGTGTGCATGGCTCGGGACCTGGCGGAGAGAATTCATCTGCGCAATCCTGATATTTTTTATGGTACATGTGTGTGCTGGCTTTGTCTACGAATGGATTGCGCGAGCCGGGGCGCAGCTGAACGCGTGCCGCAGCCGCCCAACTGCACCAGCGAAAGCCGAGTTGTTAAACCGCGTACTCATGATTATGTTGAAAGAAGATGTCTCTGTCGAGGCGTCTTGGACTCGATCGCTTTTTTCGTACGACACGTCCGCTGGGCACACGCCAAGCGCACTTGCACAGCCACGTCCATAGTCGAGCAACGGCACTCCATATGTTGCCGCTTGCCTCGTCTTTTACAAATCCGGACAAATAGTTTAACGGCCGCCGAGGCCATTTCCAGCTCGCCAGAACGCACAGCACAGGAGGCCCTCTAACCTGATCACCGCCCGACAGCTCACGCTGCATCACCAGACGCCGTAGCATCAGCTACTCGTTCGTTACGTTGCGGGCGCTCGAAGCGTACGCCTCGTGCGTTTGCACCGGCGGCGAGTTCGGTAGAAGGGCTTGCCCTCAAGCTCCCCGACACCGGCGCACGGCGTGAGAGGCTCAGAGCCTCCCGCCGGTAGCAGCCATGGCGACCATGGAGGAGTACTTCTCGGTCATTGCCCTGTTCATCCTTTTCCGAGAGACAATTGAGGCGTCCATCATCTGTGGCGTGCTGCTGCAGTTTCTTAACCGAGCTAAGCCTCTTCTTAAGAGAGCAGGTGCGGTGGGGCCAATGCTGCCCGTCTGGGGAAGCGCAGCCAGGCGTGCCCGACTGGGGGCATCCGTGTCCCACCAGTCCGACCCAACGGCCCTTGACCGGCGGTGTGCCGAAGCATCAACTTCGCTGCCCCCTCTCCATCCCGAACATTTCCAACCGCACTTGCGCGTGCGCTACTCAGCCCACGTCTACCCTAACCGCACCTGCTCCCACACGCTTTTCCCGTGCCGTGTCCCCTTCCGTCCCGTACAGTATGGTGGGGCGTGGCCGCGGGCGTGGGCATCAGTATTATCTTCGGCATCATCTTTATCGTCGTCTATTACACGCTCCAAAACAACCTTTTCCGCGGCCCGAACCGCGACTGGTTTAAGGGCATCATCAGCTGGATCGCGGCCTTCCTGCTCACCATCCTTGGATTTGCCATGCTGCGCTTCGTGGGCTGGGAGGAGAAGTGGAAGCGCCGGCTTGAGGCAGCAGTCAAAGAGAAGGTGGGTCGGCTGGCGCTGGCATGGTCCTGGGGCAGGGTTCACGGGCTGAGAGGGTGCGTTGGCCGGCTGATTGACTGGCTAGATCAGGCCGGTCTGAGCCCATCCGCGATGCTACGCTACCCAGCAGCGACTCGTGGAGTGGCAGACGCGGCCTCCGCTGACATCTCCGCCTCCCTCGTCACCGCCGACCCTCCTCATGTGCTCCGCAGGTGGAGAAGGCCCGTGAGGCGGAGGAGGCCGCTGCCATTGCTGCAGGCGCCGCCGCCGCGACGGCCGAGATGCGCGATGCGACCGCCGCGTCCGACTCAGAGACCGCCAGCAAGGACGGGGAGCCAAAGACGCCGGCCGACAAGTCGACGCTGGCGCCCGCGGCCAGCGCCAGCCTGATCACTTCCCCCACCCTCACCAGCGTCTCGTCGGCTTCGGCCGTTGCGCTCAAGGCCGACGCCAAGACCTCCCTGGACAGCTCCGACAAGGGCAGCGACGGGAAGGCGCTGGCGCTGGCGGCAGCCAACGCGAGCACCGACATTGAGTCGGCTGACAAGGCCGCCATCGTGGCAGGTGACGAGTCGGCCACCGACGCGAACCCCGACAACATCATCGCCGACGCCGAGGGCCGCGACATGTCTGAGCCCACCCGCAAGGTGCGCGGCGCTTGCGCAGAAGCTGAGGCTGCCCCTGTGGCTGCCTGCCACTGGTTGCGGCGCTGCTTGTGGCCCTCCCTCGCACGTGCTCACCACCGCCGCGCCACCCACCTTGCCGCGTGCAGGAGAAATGGAACATCTTCGTGCTGGTGTTCACCACGGTGGTGCGCGAGGGCATTGAGAGCGTCGTGTTCCTGGGCGGCCTGGGCAACGTCAAGCTTAGCGCCATCCCGCTTGCCGCCTTCGTGGGCATTGGCGCGGGCGTGCTGGTGGGCATGCTGCTCTTCTACTCTGGCAAGACGGTGAGCGCTGGAGGGCTATAATGTGGGTCAGGCGAAGCGAGCTGCGAAGGACAGTAGGGCAAGGCCCGGGGAGTGCAGCCAGCCTGGCGCCAGGTTTCGCCGCACGGCCCGGCTCTGAACCCGGGCTCTGCCCATGGCACTCCATGTGCGGTAACGTGGAACCTGCAGGTCAAGCACATCAAGTGGCTGGTCATCATCATGGGAATCATCATCTTCTTCATCGCTGCTGGCCAGGTGAGCAGAGCCCCCGTGGACCGCTTGCACGTGCCCATTGCAACCTGCCACCGCCTGCACCGCTGCTGCGCTCGCCGCAACGGCTGTGGCTGCTGCCGCCGTACGAAGCCGCTCTGTCTTCATCGGCCCTGCTGACCCGCCCCTGGCCCTCCTCCCATCCCTGCTCACTGACCCCAGATCCTGCTGGGCACGTTTGCGCTGATGAACGCGGGCGCCTTTGGCTACTGCTCGCCCTGGATGGACGAGCGGCCCTGGTACATGGTGCCGCTGTGGGACTGGAGCGCCTGCTGCAGCGACATCGACCCCAAGGGCACCGAGCCCACGGACGAGCAGAACCGCAGGCGCTTCTTCGCGCTGGCGCGCGCCGTGTTTGGCTACCAGGTGGGGCGGGGGCCAGCAAGGGGCCTGAGGGCGGCGGGCTGAAGGGGCGACTTCGGTGGCATGAAGGGTCACGGTCATGCGCTGGCGTAGACGCCAAGCAGCCAGCAGGTCTGGCGTGTGCCGCCCGGGTCCCGGCCGCAACACA
>BDDC01000096.1:56263-93191 GCA_001662425.1 Chlamydomonas sphaeroides | reverse complement strand
CATTCTCCCCCCCCCCCCCCACCGCACCCCGCCCCAACCCCGCGTCGGCCGCAGGACAAGCCCTCCGCGGTGGAGCTCATCTCATACGCCTGCTACTGGGCCATTGTGCTCGTCATTGCCGTGTGGAAGGCCTTTCGCGGCACCCTCTTTGACGCCGACTACAAGCACACGCGCGAGCAGAAGCGCCTGGCCAAGGAGGCCGAGGCGCGCGCGGCTCAGGAGGCGCTGGACGCTGACGTGCTGGCGGAGCAGGGCCACGGCGGCGCGCTGGTGGGCGGCATGGGCGTGGACCCGGTCAGCGAGGTGCCGCAGCTGGAGGGCCCGGCGGCGCGGGAGGTGAAGGCCGAGGGCGAGGGCGCGCAGCCGGTTGGCGCGCCCAGTGTGGAGCTGGTGGTCGAGGGCGAGGGGGAGGCCCGGCAGGGGCCGCTGGAGGCGCCGGCCAAGGTGGGCGGCGAGGAGGCCAAGACCGGGCCGCAGTGAGGGGTTGCCAAGGCGGTTGAGAAGGCGGAGGGCGGGCGCTGTGCCGCCCGGCGGCTTGTCGTCGCAGAGGCTAGGTCGCTCGCGAGGTGGATGTGATACCGTATTACGTACTAGTAGCTCGAGCGGAGCTCGGCGCGAGCTTGTGCTGTACCATATCGTACGGCACTTGCACGGAGGAGGAGGAGGTTTTCAGGAGAGGAGGGTGCAGCGCTTGCGTGCTAGGCAGCAGCGGTTTCGTGTCATGTTGCGCGGTGACCCCGAGGGCGAGGCGCGTGCGGTTTAGTGCGGCCCCTAGAGTTGACAGGCAGGCGTGGCTTGATGGGCCCCTGGGGCGGGTCCGGATGGAGTCCATTGAATCCCGCCGCGGTGCGGCTGTGGTTGTGTACGGCGCGAGGCGGGTGGTGTGGGCATGGCAGGGCGGTGCGGCATGCAAGTGGGCATGCGCGGCAGTCGGGTATAAAGTGATCGTAACGTGTGCTGTGCGCGGGGTGTTGTCAGCCGGGTCGATTTGTTTCTGCGGGGTCTTTCCTAAAACGTTTTGTTGTCGCTGCCTTGTCGTGTTGTGGCCTGAATGCTGCTGCTGCTGCTGACGCTGGTGTGCATCCTTGCGGGGGGGGTCCGGTGCTGGCGCAGCCCCGGCCGGCGCGGCGCGCCCCCCGCGAAACCCTTATCTATGAACCCAACTCACTAGTTATTGTTGTGCCATGAAGCATAAATGAGTGGCGCTGGCATGGTGTTGCGGTGTTTCCTGAGCTGCGCACTGAACGCGCCGGGAGGATGGCGGCAGCTGCAGGTGCTGGCCTTGCTCGTGCTAATGGCATGTCGTTCCTGCAGCGCTCTGCGTTTCTCGACGGTGTGGAGAGCGGTAACGCACCATCAGGGGTCTGCAGCGTGGGCAGTTTTGGTCGGCGCGATCGCGGAAGCCGATCACGGAAGCGCCTCGGGCATAAGCCCCTCGGCCCAGGCTGCGCAGGCACACACTATTCACAACACGCGCTGTGTAAGCCACGCCTGTCAACTCTGCGTTTCGTCATATTCTCTCGTCCAATTCCCAACTTCCCGCGACGAGGCGCGCGGTCGCGCGTCTCAGCGCAGCCTAGAGGGACTAGCTGCTAGCCCGCACGATGCAGCCGCTGCACGACCTGAGCCCTAGCGGCCCGACCGAGGCGCTGCAGCAGCCGCGCGAGGTGGCCTCCAAGGCGCATGGAACGGCATCCCTCGCGACCGCGTCTCCTCCTCTCGGTGAGTCCTTCACACCGCGCCCGTGGCAACGGATACAGTGGCTCTCTGTCGTGTGTCTGCGGGCAGGCTCGACAGGCGAGGGCGCAGCCAGCTGCCAGCGCGGCTCCGAGACCCGTGGGCCCGAGCCGGCCAGGTCTCCCGCCGCGCCAACTAGCTAACGCACGCGGCCACCGCTTTGTCTCATACCCCATTGCTCTCCACACACCGGCCTCAAGCTGTTGGGGCGCGTGCCGAGCGCAAGCCCGTCGCTTGCTCACCGCGCCCTCCCCCTGCCCTCCCGCCTCGTCTCGCAGGCGTCGCGATGCCCCAGCACCGGCCCCTTGCCACAGACAGCTCCCACGACCACGGCAGGAGCAGCAGCAGCAGCCCAATGCCGGCGCCCCCCGAGCCGCCGCAGTCGCTGCCCACCTTCCTCATTGGCGACAGCTGCGAGCTGCAGTTCACGCTGCAGGACATCCGGCCGCCGCAAGAGACGCCGCATCACCTCCACACGCCAGCTACGCCCGCGCTGCCCCAGCCGTCGCAGCAGCTGCAGCCAGGTGCGGGCAGGGCAGGGCAGGGCAGGGCGTCGCCTCCGCCTGCGCGAAGCGAGTAAGCCCTCGTGCGCTTTCAGCCGACACGCGCGCCCATTGCCTCGCCTGCCGCAACGCAGAGCTGCCGGAAAGTCTCGAGTCACCCCATCATCCTCAACAACACCGGCCGCTCGGCCACGACGACATCGACGGCGACGATGGCGACAACGGCGGCGCGCCCGAGGAGGTTCGTACCCCCGAGGAGGTTGCCAGCCAGCCCCAGGCCACAACGCTGCCTCCGCCGCCCCCGCAACATCGGCAGCAGCCCGCCGTGGAGGAGGCGCTTGGCCCGGCGGGCGCCGTACAGCAGCTGTACGGCATGTACGACACGGTGGCTGCGGCGGCGGCCACGGCGGGCGCGCTGGTGCACTGCGGCGAGAGCGTGCCGCGGGCGGCCAACATCGCGGAGGCGGCGCTGGACCCTAGAGGTGGGGCGTCCATGTGTGGGGGCAGGGCTGACGGGCGCTGTGCGGGTAGAGGATGTTGTGCAGCACACGGGAGATGTGCTAGCGCGGAAGGCAGCCGCCGGCAACGCCTGCAAGCAATATGGGTCTTGTCCGGGAAGGTGCCGCGGCCCAAGGGAGCGCTTCGTCGCGCCGCCCTACGCCTGCGCGCTCACTCGTGGCTTGCACGATCGCTGCCAATGAGAACAAGTCCTGCGGCCCTCTCCTCCAGGCACCGTGGATTTCGACTCTGCGCGCCGCGGCGGCCGGCGGCAGCACGAGCCGCCGGGCATGCGCCTGCCGCTGCCGCCACGCAGCCCGCGCGCCGGCGTCGGCGGTGCCGTCTCCGCTGCCGTGGCCGCGGCGGCCGCCGCGGCCGCCGCCGCCGGCCCTGATGACGACGCGGCCCCGGCCCCTCCCTCGCCGCTATCTTTTGTGACCTCCTCCGCCTGGACGGCAGCAGCCGAGATCGGCGGAGGCGGCGGAGGCGGAGGCGGCGGAATGCCGCCAGCGGCTGCCGACCTCGTCGCTGGCGGCGTGACCGCTGCCGGCGGCGGCGCGCCAATCATCGGCGCCAACGGCGCCGCGGGCGGCGGCTGGGCGCCGATTCTGCAGGAGCTGCGCGACAGGGGCTACAAGCCCGCGGCGCCAGGTGTGCGAGGGCAGCGCCTAGGGTTGCACAGTTCTTTGGGATGACGTATGCAGAGGAAGCCCGTCGTGGGCAAAAGTGTTGGGAAGCTCCTGCACATATTGCAAAGCAGTAGCACACAAGGCGTGCAATGTCATACCGCTGCCTTGACTCTCAAGCAGCTCGCAGCCGCTGCTGCGCTGCTGGGACGCTGCGCTGCGATGTGGTGCTAGTGACGCTACCGGGTGGCGCTGCTGCAGGCAGGCTGTCAAGCCGTGGCCGCAGCGCCTGCGCCTTGGCCCAACAAACCGCAGCCGCTGCAGAGCCGCCGATTGGCCGCCGTTGCGCGCTTCTGCCGCCCGGCGGCCCAACGATGCCTGGCCCCCGTCCCCCAACGCCCCCGCGCCTCGCAGTGTCCGACTCGGCCGTCTCCCTGGCGCCCTCCTCCCTGGATGCGGAGCGAGCCGCCGACTTCCCCATCCTGGGCTTCAGCTTCACCATGCCAGCAGCAGCCGGCGGCGCAGCCGTTACCGCCACTGGACCCCTGCTGACTGGCCACGGTGTGAGCCCCGCCGCCGAGCTGAGCGCTGCGGCCCTGGGCCACGGCGCCGCCGACGCTCCGGCGGCGCCGGCCGCCCTGCAGGCCGGAGTCAGCGGCGGCGGCGTTGGCGGCGAGCTGGCAGCGATGGGCGGGCAGGTGGTGCCGCTGGCGGCGGTAGCGGCGGCGCAGCAGGTGCGGCTGGTCAGGGGTCAGGGGCCATCGGAGCAGGGGGGGCAGGGGCCAGGGGCGCGGGGCAGGGTGACGGCCTGGTGGGGGCCGCCGGTGGTGGTGGGGGCCCCCGGTAGTGGTGGGGGCCCCCGGTGGTGGGGGGGGAAGGGGAGCAGGCGGGGGGAGCAGGGGTGGCGGCTCCGTGCCGGCCTGGTCGGTGGGGCCCTCTGGGCGGGGGCCCCTCTGCGCCTCTGCCCCGGGCTCCCTCCCACGCGCCCCCCCCCCCACGCACTCCACAGGCCGCGGTCCATGCCGAGGCCGCGCGCGCCGCCGCCGTGGCTGCTGCGCTGGTGCACTGCGGCCAGAGCGTGGGGCGGGCGGCGGAGCTGGCGGAGCTGGCGGCGCACCCTGGTAAGGAGGTCAGAGGGGTGGAAGGGGTTGGGAGAGATCAGGCGGCAGGGAGCGAGGCCAGCGACGTGGGGCAAGGGGCAGGGGCTGGACAAGGGGGAGCTGGCAGCGAACTCGGGTGTAGGAGGCGGGGAGCGAGGAACGAGACGGCTGGAGGGTGCTGAGCAGGGGGTGGTGAGGGAGGGAAGGGGGGCGTGGCTTGGGCCGCCACGGGCTGCAGTGAGGCGCGGGGAGGGGCTCGGCAGGGGGCAGCTGGGGTTGGAGCTGGCAGCACAGCGGGTTGGGGGCAGTCGAGGGGTGATGTGGAAGGGCTTGGGGTAATCGGCCATAGCTACGGTTGCCAATGTTCCTTGGAACACCAAAGTCCCTGACTTAAAGGTGAAGATGTCGACAAGTTTGTTGAGGTTGGCAACCCTAGGCGTAGCTGGGGAAGCAGCCGACTGCCCATGGTCCCTACCCGTCACACACCAAGTGGGCCGCCGCCTGACGCCCTGTCACTCCCAACTTCTTCGCCAGATGCCGCCGTGGACCGGGACTCAGCGCTAGAGGGCGCTGCGCCGCCGCACCCACACCCGCACCCAGTGACGCGCCGCCAGCCGACGCCGCCGCCACCCGACGAGGAAGAGGGCTTCAAGGGCGGTGGCGGCGGAGGCATCATCGGCAGCGGCAGCAGCAGCGCCGCTGACGCCGGCGCGTCGGCGTACGACGGCGCCGCCGCCAGCGCTGGAGGCGGTGCCGAGGATGAGGAGGACTCGAGCTACAGCGTGGCGGCGGCGCCGGCGGCGACCGGGCGCAGCGCCGCCACGGCCGCCAGGTCGGGCGACCGCGCGGCGGAGGCCCGGGCGGCGGCAGGTGGGCCAGTGGGGGTGCTGGCAAGGTTCAAGGGTACGTGGCGTACACATGGCTGGGGTGGGGCGGCGAGTGGCCTGCGTTACCATGCGCGGTTAGGGTGTTCGAGCCCGACGGGGGTGTCGTGTGAGTGTTGCGAGGGACCAGCTGTGTGCAACATGTGCCCCTTCCCGCGCCCGATCCCGCACGCTTGCAGGCGCCGGCCCGCGCGGCCCCGCACCGCAGGCGCCCGACGTAGCCCGTGGCTCGCAGGACGAGGCGCGGAGGAGCCACCTGGCGACTGCGGCCGCTGCGGCAGGCGAGTCCTGGGGAGCCGTGGGGGCGCGGGCGGGAGGGCACGCATGGCGTCCGAGTGCGATGCGCCAGCGTCGCACTGGGCCTAGCATTGAAGCCAAGCGGTGGGGCGTGGCGGTTGTGAGGCTGCGTGCCTTGGCGGCGGTCCGTGTCTCAGGCATGACGTCACACGCGCGCTTTCCAAACCGGACCCCCGCACCCGCAGGGGGGCTGCACGCTGCCGAGCACGGACGTGGGCACGGCCATGGCGGCGGCGCCACCGCCGCCGCCGGCCTGCCGGTGCGCACCGCGGCGCTGCTGGCGGAGGTGGCCCTCGGCGCCGCCGCCGCCGTCGACGCGAGTGCCGCCCACACGCCCAGTGACCTGCGCCCTGAGCCCCAGATGGCGGAACTGCTAGACCTGGCGTCGCCGTCGCTGACGGCGCCGTCGGCGCCGCCACGGCCGGCGAGGGCCCCGGCGGCGGCGCCGCCGCCAGCGGCCCGAGAGATGGACGTGGCGCATGCGGCGGCGGCGGGTATGGCGGCGACGCTGCAGGCTGTGGCGGCGGCGACGGGCGTCATGCCGCCGGCGGCGCCGCCACCGTTGACGGCCGCGGGTGCTGCCGCCAACGCTGAGGCTGAGGCGGAGGCTGCACAGGCGGCTGCTGAGCTGACTGCGCTGCCTCGGCCTGTCGCCGCTAGCATGGCGGCGGCGCTGGTGGCGGAGCATACGGCGGCGGAGAGGATCGCGACGTCCTCCGGCGTCGGCAGCGGCGCCGGTGGCGGCGTCGACATGGTGGCGGCGGCGGCGGCGGCTCTGCCGGTCGCGGCGCCGCCGCCTGATGCTGTCACCGCGGCCACGGCGGCGCTCCACGGCGATGTTGCCGCTAGCGCCGCCGCCGCCGGCGGCCTGCACTACGCCGGGCTTGCCGTACCGGATGCCGCGCGTACGGCAGTGACTGTGCGGCACAGCGCTGACCGGGTCAACGCGCTGTCGAGCGTCGAGTCGGTGGGAGCGGGAGCCCGCAAGGAGCGCGAGCACGGCCCCGGCGCGCCGACGGCGCCGATGGCGGCGGCAGCGGCGGCCGAGGTTCCGGACTCACCGTCGGCGGCGGCCGGCGGTGGTAGCCCCACCTTTAGCCGCCTCAGCTCCTGCATCCGTCGCGCCAGTTCGCTGACGGCCCCGGCGGCACCGCTTTCGCCGGCTCGCAGCGTGCGCTGGGCGGACATGGAGTGCTCGATGACGGTGACGGTGGGCGTCGGCGTCGGCGGCAGGCCGCCGCCGCTGACCGGCTTTGGTTCGGACCCGCTGCTCCCTGTCACGGAGGGCGTGCCGTACCCATGCGGTGGCGGCGGCGGCGGCGGCACCGCCACCTTCACGCCCATCGACCTTCCACCGTCGCAGCGGCGGCCGCCGCCGCACGGCTTTGCGTCGCCGGCGGCGCAGGCTACCGCCGCGGCCGCCGGCGTGGGCCCTGCCGTGGCGGCTGGCGGCGCCGCCGCTACCTCTCTCCCCACCTTCCCCAGCCTGTCCGAGATGGTTGCCTCAGCGGCTAGCTGCTCGGGCCCCACGGCCACCGCCAAGGAGGGCCTGCCATCGCACATGGAGGCCGAGGAGGAGCAGCAGCCGGACACATCGGTGGCGGCTCTGCGCGCCCCCAGCGCCTTCGCCGCCCACGCGGACACCCCGGCGCCGGACATGCCTGGCGGCGGCGGTGGCGACGAGGCAGGTGGCGCTGGCGGCGCCGCCAGTGCCGGCGGCCCGGCCCGGGTGCGGTCATTCCCGCTTGACGTGCCCGAGGACCTGTCTGACGGCGCCGCCAGCGACCGCGGCGCCGCCGAGTTTGAGGACGCTGGCGGCGCCGCCGTCGGCGCCGCCAGCAGCCTGTACGGCGACGACAGCGGCGCCTTCCACACTCCGCCCGACGTCACGGAGGACGAGTGCGGAGACACCATCGGCCAAGGCCGCGACGTTGTCGCGGCGGCCGCCGCCGCGGCGGCGGCGGCCGCGGCTCAGGAGCTGGCGTGTGAGGCGGGCGGTTACGAGAGCGACGATGACACTGCCGATGTGGACGTCGCCGGCGCCGAAATCGCCGTT
The DNA here is from genome assembly GCA_001662425.1 of Chlamydomonas sphaeroides. Lineage (NCBI taxonomy): Eukaryota > Viridiplantae > Chlorophyta > Chlorophyceae > Chlamydomonadales > Chlamydomonadaceae > Chlamydomonas > Chlamydomonas sphaeroides. The sequence continues at coordinate 85,490 of BDDC01000096.1, read as the reverse complement.
GGCGGCGTTGACCAGCGCCATGGCGGCGGTGGCCGATGGCGCCGGCGCCCGGGTCGGGCAGGCGGCGGCGGCGGCGGCGGCCGGATGGTGCCGGCGACGTCTGGCGCTTCCTCGGACGTATTCGTCGACGTGCCGCTTGAGGAGGACGAGGAAGACGAGGAGGACGAGGACGAAGACGCCGGCGGCGACGGCGACAGCCCCTTCTTCGCCGGCACCGGCGGCGCAACCACGCCGCCGCCGCTGTCGTCGTCAGCGCCAGTGGTAATCGGCCGCAGCCGGAGCCCGGGCCTCCGTGACCGGCTCAGCGGCGACCTAAGCCCCGGCGCCAGCGCCCGCTCTGTCAGCCCCGGCCCCGGCGGCGGCGGCCCGCGGTCCGCCGTACGCCGCCACAGCAGCGGCCTGTCCAGCGGCGGCGCCGCCAAGCACGTGCGCATCGCCGTACCGGAGCGCAGCGGCGAGGTGGTCGACCCCGGCGTCAGCAGCGGCACGAGCGAGGACGAGGCCGACGGCGGCGACGGCGGCAGCGGCGATGCGGCGCTCGCTGGGCTGGCGGCGGCGGCGGTCGGTGATGTTGGGGATGGCGGCGGCGGCGGCAATTGCGGCGGCGTGTACAGCTTTGAGGAACAGGTGGCGGCGTTCCGGGAGATGGCTGGCGTTCGCGTGCCGCGCCGCCGCAGCGACCCCAGCGGCAGCAGCAGCGGCAGCAGCGTCGCCGCCGCCGGCAGCCCTGGGCCCACGTTGACGCCGTCCACGGGCGACAGCTTTGCGCGCCGGTCGCTCGACCGGCGCAGCCTCGACAGCGGCGCCGGTGACGAAGCCAGCGGCGCAGGCGGCGGTCCCGTCGCGGTGCTGCGCAGCGCCGCCGCCGTCAGCAGCGGCAGCAACGTCAGCACCTGGGGAGGCAGCAGCTACGGCGGCAGTCTCCTGCTTGAGCGGCTGGGCGAGGAGGAGCCCGAGGGCGAGGACAGCAGCGAAGGAGGTGGCGGCGGCGATGGGGCCGGCGGCGTGAGCGACCTGGTCGGCGGGCCGTTTGACACGGCGGCGGCGCCGATGGACAGCGGCGCCGCCGGCAGCGGCGTCAGCTCCGTGCGCGCCTTCCTGCGGACTGTCAGTGGCGGCGCCGCTAGCAGCGTCAGCGGCCGCAGCGGCTATTTAGCGCCGCTGCACATCGTCAACGACGAGGGGACCTTTGGCGGTGGCGGCCCCGGCGGCCCCGGTAGCGACGTCGGCGGCAGTGGCTCGTTCGCTGGGCTTGGCGGCGGCGGCAGCATGCGGCGGCGGCGCAGCAGCGGAGTACGCTTCGTGCCGCCCAGCCCTCGGCACCAGCACATGATGGCAGTCGACTGCCAGTTGCATGGTGAGGAGGAAGGTTGGGGTAGCGCCGCACCGCAGACCAGGGCTTTTTTTGAAGCAAGCATGGTAGCAGGGGGTGCAAGGGACGTGGTACGTGGTGGCGTCATGACCAGGGCGCCGGCTGCATGTGTAGCGGTTTCTTGGAGCCGGGAGAAGGGCGGCTCTCTGGACCATGGCAGCCGGCGCAGGATCCAGGCAGCCCTCGGCATTGCTGCACGCGTTGGCTTGTTCCACGCCTAGCTTGCTCCGTGCTCAGCTTTCCCAATGCTTGCCGCAATGTGCCGACGGCACAGTTGCACGCGTTGGCCTGTTCCACGTCCAGACCCCCCGGTGATTGCCGCACTGCGTGCGCCGGCACGTGCCCCACCCCACCATCCCTGCTGCGTCCGCGCCCGCTGGCCCCGCAGGCGGCGTGAGCGAGCACACCGCCGACCCCACGCCGCCCGTGCTGCCGGTGGGAGTGCCCGCGGCGCTGATGGCGGCCCACGACCGTGCGGCGGCCGAGGTGGCCACCGCCGCCAGCCTCGTGGCTCTGGGGGAGCCGGTGCTGGAGGCGGTGGAGCAGGTGCGGGCCAGTGGGCCAGTGGGCCAGTGGGGCAGTGGTGCAAGATGCAGGCCGTTCGAGGGGCCTGGTGAGGTGGGGGCCTGGCGGGGCGAGGGACCTGGTGCTGTGGGGGCCAGGAGGAGCGGCCTTTCAGCCTTGGCGCAAGGCGTGTGCGCTCCCTCTGCCCTCCCCGGGTGTGGTACGCAGGTGGAGGCGCTGGCCATTCGCGCAGAAGTGGAGATGCAGGCGAGCCCAGCGAGAGGCAGAGGGGGCCCTTACCTCGGGCGGCCACAATGTGCCGCGGCCTTGCTGCCGCCCGGTGGCGTTTCGCAACGCGGCCCGCGTGAATCCCTGCCCTGTGCCTGACCCGTGCCCCCTATCACCGGACCCATGCCTCCCGCCCCCGCCTGCAGGTGGAGGCCGAGGAGGTCCTGCCCACGCTGCTCATGCCCACGGCGCTGGCCCCGGCCGAGCCCGAGCCCCCCACCGGAGCACCAGGGCGCTCGTCGACGCCCGCGCCGGCCCGGCCCGTGTCCCCACTGGAGATTGTCATGGAGAGCGTGCTTCTGGCGGAGGAGGACGCGGCGGCGGCGACGGCGGCGGTGGCGGCGGAGGAGGCGGCGGCGCAGGGCGCTCCACCGCCGGGCGGTGACGGCCCGAGTGTTGATACCTGCGGCGCCGGCTTGGGCTCGGCGGAGGAGGCGTGTTCGGCGCAGCGCCGTCGGGTGCGGCGGTTGAGCGCCCGCTTGAGCCACGGCCTGTCGCACGGGCTGTCGGGGCCCGTGCTGGAGGTGGGCGGCGGCTTGGGAGGCCAGGCGGCGGCCGGCGCCGAGGGCACGGGAGCGGTGGCTGGTCCCGCCGTGGCGGAGGAAGAGATGATGGAGCAACTGGAGATGGAGGGCGAGATGGGGGCGGCGGGGCTGAGCGGAGAGGCCGCGGAGGTGGCGTGCCGGGTAGCGGCGCTGGGCGGGGTGTGGAGCGAGGTGGGCAGGCAGGCGGCGGGCGCGGCGGCGCTGGTGGCGCTTGGGGAGCCGGTGGAGGAGGCGGTGGAGGTGGTGGAGCGGCCGGCAGCTCCCATTGAAGAGGAGCTGGAAGAAGAGGAGGGCGGCAGCGGGGTGTCTGAGGCGGCCGCGGCTCTGGCGGCAGAGGCGGCGGCGCTGGAGGGTCGGGGGCTGTCGGGCGGCATGGCGCCGTTCGCGGAGCCCGAGTCCGCGGCGGAGGTGGCGGCGGCGCTAGCGGAGGAGGCTCTGGAGTAAGGCTGGGCATGTTGCTTTAGGAGCAGAGTAGCGTTAGTTGAGGTTGCAGAATGGCTGGGGCGAAGCTGTTAGGTTTGGGCGTTGACGTACGCGAGGTGCCACATACAGCGGGGCGCCTAGGCGGGCGCTCGCAACGAGTGAGGGGCTGTCAGGGATTGGCACTTGAGGTTTGCGCGCACGACTGCTGACGCGGGCCTCGCTGCGAATGGAGAGCGAGGAGATTTCATCACACGCTGAATAGCAGGTCAAGGGCGCGGCTGCTTGCCCAGTAGTAGCCATGCACATGTAGATAGTTGGGTGCGCTGCTGCCACTTACATAATCAGACATACAGAGGATGCACGGTAGATACGTACGCATGCACGGTCCTGTAAGCAACGCCATCCAGCCGTGCCGCCCCCCACGTCGACGCATCGCTGCACGGCCGCCGCACCTGCCGCCCTCAGCCCGCCATCCACGCTGGCATGCTGCGGCCGCACTGGACCACAGCGTCCCCACCACCAACCCTGCAGCAGCCGGCGCACGCCCGCATCCTCGCAGCTGCGCCGGCAGCCCCTGCGCAGTGCCTCGCCTGCGGTTCCACCTCGCCTCGGACGCCCCAACGGGCCAAACGCGGCAGAGCCCCACCAGCTGCTCCCGCAGAGTCGTCCAGCCCCACGTCCGTACGCCGCGCCAGTGCCAGCCACGCGCACACTACTGTGCCAGCGCCGCTACGCACCCTACCTACATGCCGCCCGCCGCCAACGCCCCAACCCCAGCCCCGCCAGGTGCTCAACCGCAGCTGCAGCCGACCGCACAGCTCACCGCACAACAACACAACAGCCCCTGCAAGACCTCCGGCTCACCCCCGCACCGGCTCAGCCCCGCCGCCGCGGCTGCTCCAACCGACCGCGGCACGGCCCAAGTACGTGCATGCTCACCGGCCATGCTGGCGCCACCCCCCCCACCATGCAGCATGGTGCGCCAGACTGCAGGGCAGCGCCAGGGCCGCCGCAGCCGGCGCGGCCGGAGGGTGGCCGGCCGGCTGGGCGGCCAACGAGGCAGCCCGGGTCACCTGCGCAGGCCGAGCCGCGAGCCGCCCAGCCCCTTGACCACCACCTCCGGCTCGACCCCTTCGGACCCGCTCTCGTCCCCTCAATCCCTCTCGTCCGCGCCGCTCCCCTCCTCCTCCTCGCTCCCCTCCCCATCCTCTTCCTCCTCCTCCTCCTCCTCCTCCTCTTCCTCCTCCTCCTCCCCCTCCTCGGACCCGCTCTCCTCCTCCGGCTCCGGCTCGCTCAGAACCTCCGCCTCCTCGTCGCTCTCCTCGTCATCGGTGGCGTCATGGCCGAAGCGGTGGCGCTGAATCCACTCCACGACAGCCGGCGGCGCCCGCCTCTCCGCCACCACGTTCAGGTCGGTTCTCCCCATCAAGGACGGCACGCCCATGCGCCGCAGCAGGCGCAGCGCGCCCATGTTGCCGCTGAGCGCCGCAGCAACGTAGGCCGCGAGCCACTGGCCGGGCGGCATGGCCTGAGGGGCCGGGGTGCGGGAGGGCAGCCGGGCGTGTGCGCTGGGCGAGTGGGCGGTGCGACGGGCCAGGTGCCCCCTCTGCGTCCATCATTCGTTGCGATCACGTGAACCGTCCTGCTGCGGCAGCTTCGGTGCCTCCAAGGGCATCCCGTGTCACATACCCATTCCCTCTCGTCCCACCCAGCCCAGGCCACGCCACCCTTTCCTGCTGGACCCACATCCCGCCGCCTCCCGTATGGTCCCCGCACCTGCCCCTCCACGATGCCGCACGCCGCCGCCGCCCACTCCAGCTGCTCCTCACTGCCCGAAGATGCAACACCAGACAGCAGCTGCCCCATGCTGTTCGTGGCGGCCATGCACGACTTGCCCAACAGCTCAGCCAGCAGCTGCGTGCCGCCGCCGGCGCGGGCGGCGACGTCCCACGGCGCATTGTCGCCCCACTGCAGCTTCCCATCGCCGCACGCATCCAGCAAGTAGCGCAGCGCCTCCGGCGTCATGAACATGGCCAGGAAGGTGGAAAGGCCGGGCAGCTACATGGTACGTGGGCAGGACAGCAGGCGGGACCGGACAGCGGGTGAGCAGGCAGGTACCGGTAAGCAGGCAGGGCGCGCAGGCAGGCAGGCAGGTGATGCTGTCAGCAAGTGATGCCGTGCCGATGGGGCTGCGTGACTTGGGGGTGCGCCCCGCCGCGTGATCCTGGCCTGGGCCTGCCTGCAGCTCCTTGTGGTCCTTGTACTTGGGGTGCTCCCGCAGCAGCCTGATGATGTCCACGTCGTCGGCCCCCTTGAGGGCGAGCCTGACGTCACCAGCAGTCAGCTCGCCGCCCTCGGCAAGCAGCGCCGCCAGCGCCGGCGCGTTGCCGGCCTTCGCGGCCGCCGCAGCACCGTCCTTCGCCAGTGGGTCATAGCCCTGTGTCCGCAGCCAGGCCAGCCGCTCCAGCGTGTCGGGCAGCTGGGCTGCGAAGAAGGCCTCGCTCACCGCCTCAGACCAGGGGTTGCGCCTCTGCGAGGGGAGCCAAGCACATCCAAAGTTCGGCCAAGGTGCGGCCAGGGAGCGAACCCACTGCTTGGCTGGCTGCAGGGGACGGGACTACGCGCAGTTTGTGGCACGCCCAGCAGAAGCTGGCGAGCATGGCCAGGTCCCCGACTCTATGCGGTATGTGTCCAGGCCCGAGAGCCTTGCAGCACCATGCAGCTTATTAGCCCATCCAGCAATCCAGTGCCGTACCTGCAGCAGCCACTCCACCTTGGCCTTCCAGTCGGGCGTGGTGCTGGCCGCCGCCTCCCCCAGAAAGTCCTGGGGTCCGGGCGGGCGAGGGCAGACGGAACGGCGCATCGTTGCCGCGCGCCGAGTGCACAGTAGCCCGCCGCAATGCTGGGCCTAACTACCGCACGCGGGGTGCCAAGGCCTCACAACCCTGGAGGACTAGCCTGTGACGTGCAGGCGCTCGGGAGAGCGGCCTGCCCAGGCCGCTGCGGCCCCACTGGCCACGTGGGACCACATGCTGCCCACTGCTCATCAGCCCCAGCTACCTCAGTAAAGGTATCCCCCTTAGACTCGGCCAGCTTGAGCAGCCGCGCGTGCAGGGCCTGCAGCGTCGGCAGGTCGCAGGCGCCCGCGGCCCGGCCCAGGATGGTCGAGGCGGCGCAGTCCTCGAAGTCGTCGCGCAGCGTCAGCAGCCAGGCCGCCAGCTCGCCATGCCCGGCACCCGCGGCTGCCTCGGCCGCGATGAGGCCGTCGCAGAAGTGCGAGGCCAGGCCCTCGTCCACCACCCACTGGCAGACGTGCCGGTGGCCGCCCCGGGCTGCGGCCTCCAGGGGCGCATCTATGTAGGGAAACGCGTTGGCCCCGGTGACCGTGTGATCTTCGTCGTCGCAAGCTACGGGGCAGTGATGCCGCCGCAGCCAGCGGCAGACCTCAAGCTGGCCGCTGCCGGCAGCGGCGGTGAAGACGCGCAGGCCCCAGGGGCAGCGGCGCCGCCGCAGCCAGCGGCACGCATCCAGCTGCCCGGCCGCTGCGGCCGCTGCGAATGTTTGCCAGTCGAGCGCGACGCCGGAGACCTTGGCGGCCAGGCGCAGGTTGGGCACGACGCCGTTGGCCGCGGTGCTGCTGAGCAGCTTGCGGCGCTGCGTTAGCGTCAGGGTGCGCGTGGAGCCCGGGGCGGCCCACTTGGCCGCAAAAGCATGCGCAAGCACGGGCTTGGATATGTGTATGGTGGTGTGCTCCGGGCCACGTAGCAGCTCAGCCGTGGCTTTGTCCACGAGCCGCAGGCTGCAGGGCACATCGTTGGCGCTGGCGGGGTCATCGGCGATGAAGCCAATGATATGCAGGCGGACGCCGGGGAGCAGCTGAGATAGGAATCCCTCCGGCGACCGGGCGGCTGCTGCAGATGGTACGTCCTGCAGGTTTGCAGACAAGCCGCTTCAGCTAGGGAGGGCGTTCGTTGATCGTGACATGGCGCGAAGGTGCCGTGAGCCATCAAAGTACCCGCTAGACCTGGAGTGCGTTATACTTGCCGTCATCTGCTCAGCGAGCCAGTGGACCACGTCCTGTCCTTTGGTGCCTGCGGCTTGGCTTGTTGGCTCGCCCCCGTAGGGGCGCGAGGCGTACCGGTCGGGACCTTGAACAAGGACGTTTGATTATCGTTCTGCATGTATAGCTGGACAGCACCGGTTCGCCCTGCAAGCAGGGGTGACCCCTGACCGCAAGTAAGGAGATGCGAGACTACACGTATCAATAACGACAGCAAGCATGCATAAGCACATGCAGCGGGCTGCGCGTAAGGACGGCACAAGTGGGGCCAATCCAAACCGCCACGTTCGGCGCCCGGTCCCGATGTTCCCCCGCCCTCCGACCAAGCGTACAGCAATGTGACGCATGTGATAAGGAGTATCGCGGCATTCTAAGACGTCGTTGATGCCTCCAGCTCTGTTAAACCTGTTCAAAGCTGTCCGTTTCTGTCGCTGCCCACTCGCTGCCACCAACGTTTCATGCAGCGCGGGCAGCGAAGGTGTCTTCCCTACAGCGCCTTCTCAAGCTCTTATGACATGTTGTGCACGCCCGGGTACCTTGTCACCCAGGCGGACCTGTTTGGCCAGGAAAGCCGCCTCCTCTGCCGACTGTGGGAACTGCTGCTGCTGCTGCTGCAAACTCTGTATCCACAAAGAAATCAGGCTACCGTGTTGTAGTTCTGTTCAGGACGCCTGCAACGCATAGGCTTGCATTGGGAAGCTCTGGGGTACGTGGCATCTCGTGGCACGGGAGGAGCGCGAGGATACCCTGTATGTACGGCGAGGGCTATTGCTCTGCACTGCACTATCTCGTCATCATGCCCGCGTCATGTGAACTGAACTGAAACGGGAGATACGCGCCGAGTCGCGTAGCCTCGCTCTGCCGTTTGCGGATGATGAACTTTCACGCTTTGGCTGTTGTGGCGCATGCCCTTCTGCTTCCTGTGACAATTTATCTAGTGCTGTTGCTCGTGCTGATACTGATATGTCTGCTGTATCTGCTGGCGCTGCGTCGATCTTCCAACGGGCGTGTGGAGCGAGGAGCGATTCGGCCGTATGGAACTCGGGCGCGACACCAAGGCGATCGATGGGCGAAGGACGCAAATGCGACAGCGGTAGTTGCGGTGAGAACCAGTGGCACCGAGCATGCGGCACTTGTCAACTAGACCGAGAGCTGCACCTTCACCAGCGTACTTGAGCCGATGCTTCTTGATGGGGGTTGTAAGGCGCTGGGGTGGACTGTGGAGGAAAGAGACAGGCACGGGGGCCCCACGCCCTCCGGCTCACGCGAGCCCGGGTGCGGTCTCCGCAATTGGGCGGCACGGCGGCGCCATTGACCGGACGCCGCAGCAGTCACTGGGCCATGAGCTTGCTGTGCTGCGGAAGCGTTGTACTGCATGTCCGGGCGCTTGGCTGGACCTTGACACATGTGCTGGCCCGTGCCTGGGCCCTCCAGGGCTCATTTTGTGGCATGAGCACCATGGGACCCAGAAAAATGTTTTGTTGCTGCTGGTCAGTGCTCTGCATACCTCTGGGGGCATTGAAGCCCTATCTTGGCGCCGAAGCGTTCGGGGACCGCGTGGGGTGGTTGGCCCTGAGCAGCCGCGGTGGGAGGACTCGCCGACAACGTTGCCGGGCATGGCTCCTATAGTGCAAACGCTGCATGCCGGAATGGATATCTGCCCCGCGCGAATGTCTTTTGTAGAGCAGAAGGTTGCGCTGGTTACGGAGGAGCGCATGCCCGTGCTACTGGCGCGCTCATCATCTGGTTGGCACAAAACTTGGTGTTTCAGTGCGTCACGTGTCGCGCGCGCTGGTCTATCGTTTCACTGTTGCGCTGTGGCACATACCGGTATGCGCATGTGTGTATGTTTGTCCGGGTGGCTTGGTTCAGGAGCTTAGATCGGTGTCCAGCTGGCGGCACAACCCGGCAGCCGCGGCAACCAGGCCTGACAAGGCCCTGCGCCTTGGCCGGCGGTCAGCCAGCGAGTTGCCCTGGGGCCACTGCGCGCCATTCGTGGGGGCCACAGGCTCGTATCCCACACGGGGATCGCGCAGCTGCTGGCGGCGCTGCCGGATGAGAAGAACACGAATGGCAAGGAGGCGGCCCTTGTGACGGCGCGAGGCGCGAGCCGCACTGGGCAGGCGTGGCGGAGGAGGGGCACGACCGCGAGGAGCAGCTGGATGGGATGGCGGCAATGCGGCATGGCGGAGCGCCAGGTGCGGTGGGCGGGCCGGGTCCGCTGCTAGATGCCTCTGGGGTGCGCTGGCGGCTGGGCCGGCGGACACGGGCACCGGGCGCTGCCGCGGGACGCCCCTGTTGTCCTCGTTCCCTCACTCAATGCAGGTACCGCGCCTCGCGGGTCTGCATCGCTGCTGCCCCGCGTGGTGACGTGCGTTGCTGCCTACCTGCGCTATCAGTACATACCCTGCCCTGCGGCGGGCTAGAGGCGCCTGAGCTGCTTGGCGTAGGTGGGGGGCCAGGCTAGCTAGGGCAGGCCTCCTGGGCTAGGGCGCCAGTGGGGGTGGGTCGCGGCCCCGGAGTGTAGGGCGCCGTGCAGGCTGGGGCGGGGGCATGGGGCTTGCGGCCCGGCGGTGGCAGGTGACGGCAGCATTTGCGGCCAAGGCGGGACCTGCCTCACGGCAGTGCTGGATCGCCGCACGCGGCAGCGGCCCGCGACATGCCGTGCCGTGTTTGGTTGGGACGTGCTGCGACGGTTGTGACGGCTGCCTGGCGCCGGGCGGCAGCGAGGGTGGTCGCCTGGCCTGCGGGGCTCGATTGGCGCTTGAACCCTGGCGCTGGTCGCTTGCGCGGTGTGCACCAAGGCAGCGGAAGCCGGGCGGAGGCGGCCATGGACACCAGCATAGCTTCGCAGCAGGCAGGCCTGCGCTATGTGTTGAGACTCAGGCAGTGCGGCGGAAAGCTTGTGTGTTGGTTGTCTACTGTTGGTTGCTAGCTACAGCCAAACGCATGCCCGCGTGTGCCAACGCAATCAAAGAGCAAGGTAGCAGCCGTAGGCGCCCGCGTTCGCAACAAGCAAGCGCCGCCACCACCGCAGCGCATACAGCCGCATGGACGGATCAAAGAGGGGCACGCACGGCATCCCGCGCATGCAGCACGTACGTACGCACGCACGTTGGCAGCCTGGTGGTACACGACATGCAGGTTCAGCCCTACCTCGTGCGTCATGCATGTACGATATACATCAAAGTTACGTCAGCACTGCGAGTACTGGGAGGCACCGTGCGGCACCCTGGCGCAGCTGGGCCAAGCAACCCCCGCCAACATTATGCAGTCCGGCGAGCCAGGTCACGTACACAATGACCCCTACCAGCTGCGACGCGCAGCACGCGCGATGCCAGCGGCTAGCCGGCGGTCCTTGGCCGCCAGCCTGCCTGACCTGCCTACCTGCGGCCGCTGGGCCCCCGAGCTCCGCCGCCTAGCCACGCCCCCTCGCACAGCCCTTTTCCCCATCTCCGCTCTCGTCTCCACTCTCGCTCCCTTCGTCCCCCTCCTCGCTCCCCTCGCTCCCCTCCTCGCTCCCCTCGTCCTCCTCGCTACCCTCCTCAAAGGCGAGCTCCTCGCTCTCCTCGCTCACCACCTCGGCCTCCTCGTCGCTTTCGGCCGCCGGCGGCACCCGGGCGCCCGCCTGCAGCTGCCGCTTCATCCACAGCAACATTGCTTCGTGCCTCTTCCCCCCGATCAGGCCCACCTGCCGATCATTCAGGCCCATGGCCCAGGCCAGGCGCACCCCCTCCTCTACCTCCGCCATCGGCATTGCCCCACATCCCATCCCACTCAGGATCAGCTCCATGGCTGCCAGCGGTGCGTCCAAGTCGTGCAGGCGCTCCACGGCCTCCAAGTCCAGCAGGCACGGCACGCCCAGGCGCTGAAGGCAGCGCAGGCCCGCCAGGTTGCCGGCGAGCGCGGCGGTGGTGTAGGGGTCGGCGTCGCTGGCGGGTGCCATCTTGGCCTTCTGATGAGGCTCGCAGGCGGTACAAGCGAGGGACACGAGGTCACGCACGTGCTGCTGGGGCAACCGCTGCCCCTGCTGCGAGTCCATCGATCCCGCTCCAACCCTGCTTGCGCACAACGGCTCAAGCAACCTAGCTCGTTAGGGCTGCACGCCGGTCCACATGCCACCGCCACCCTGGGAAAACGCATTCTACGCATGCCATGCGGCCTGCCTGCCCCGGCGGCCGGCAACCACCACAGCGCAACCCGCCGCCTGAGCCCAACTGCTACTGGCTCGGTCTTGAAGCGAGCTCGCTGGGACCCACCGCACCTTGCACGCCGTGCGGCCACACACCGCGGCCGCCGCCCACTCCAGCTGCTCCTCGCTGCCCTCCGCCGCCACGCCCGCCAGCAGCGCCGTGCGCCAGTCCGGGTCCTTGGATTTGTCCAACTGGCCCAGCAGCGCAGCCAACAGCTCGGTGCCGCCGGCGCGCGCAGCGACAGCCCAGGGCGCGGTGTGCTGCCATGCCAGCTTGCGGGTTGAGGCCTCGAGCAGCAGGTACCGCAGCGCGGCGGGCGTCGTCCGGTCCACGTGCACACCCTGCATCAACTTCGCCGGCTGGAGGAACTCAGCGTCTCGGTACCTGGGGTGCTGCCGCAGCAGCTGAAGGACATCGAGCTTGCCCATCCCGGCGGCGTACGACAGGTCCTGCTGGCGGAACTCAGCGCCTCTGGCCAGCAGCCATGCCAGCGCGGGCGTGTTGCCGCTAAAAGCAGCATGCGTGGTGCCGTCATATGCGTGCGGGTTGCAGCCCCGCGCGCGCAGCCAGACCAACCGCTCCGGCATGTCGGGCAGGTGGGTGGCAAAGAAGTCTCCAGTCATGCTGTCAGACCAGGTGTAGCCCTTCTGCACGAGCGAACGAGCGAGGGAACGACACGAGCGAGCTGATACACGCGCGCAGTGGCTGGTTGACGTGTCAGCTAACTGCCTCCCCGTCCCGTCACAGGGCGGGTGCCCGCGCGCCGGCACTGCAGTAGGTGCGTGGTGGCAACGAGAGCGGCAGACCCACTTGCTCGCAGCCCTGCTGCCGCACCTGCAGCAGCCAATCCACCTTCTCCTTCCAATCGGGCGTGGGGCTGGCCGCCGCGTCGTTAAGAAGCCACTGAGGAGCAGAGGGTTGGGTTGGATTGGGTTGGTTGAGGCGCGGCGTGATGGTCGTGCACGCATGCAGGACAGGTAGGCCGACTCCATTGCCACTTCTTTGCATCAGCAGGTGGATACGCAGCAAGCTAATCACGGCAGCTGCATAACAGTCCGTTGCGTTGAGATAGGAAGTTGAGGTAACCACGCACGCAAGCACGCACAATGTAGTAAGGTCCTTAAGTATCGCCAGGTAATCAAGCGGCTCGCCAGCGGCGTTCCGCTCCAGCAGCTGCTCGTGGAGGACCTGCAGCGTCGCCAGCTCGCAGCCGTGCACAGCTGACTCGATCACATCGGCGGCGCCAAAAGTGGCCATGGAGATGTCGCCCTTCGAGATGTCCACGGCCTCCCCGCACTGGGCCACCAGCCAGACCGCCAGCTCCGCGTGTCCCGCATACGCTGCGGCCGCAGCCGCTTTGAGAAGTTCGCAGTCGGCGGCGCAGCGTACATCCTCGTCATCGCCGTTGCCATCGAAGAACAGGCCCGTCTCAATCAGCCACTCGCAGACGTGGCGCTTGCCGCTCCGGGCAGCGGCCGCAATGGCAAACTCCTCGTCGTCTCCGCTGTCCGCACTCTGCGGCTGCAGCGGGCAGCCGTGGCGCTGCAGCCAGAGGCAGGCCTCCAGCTGGCCGGCCGCTGCGGCGGCATTGAAGACCCGTGCCTCCCAGGGGCAGCCATGCCGCCGCAGCCAGCGGCAGACGTCCAGCTGCCCGGCCCCGGCGGCGGCGGCGAAGACCTCCCAGGTCAGCGCGACGCCAGCGACCTTGGCGGCCAGGCGCAGGTTGGGGACGAAGCCGCTGGCTGCCGTGCTGCAGAGCAGCTTGCGGCGCTGTGTCAGCGGCAAGGTGCGCGTGGCGCCGGGGACGGCCCACTTGGCGGCGAAGGCGTGCGGCGGCACCGGCTTCGAAGATTTGCACGAGGGTGTGCTTTGGGACACGCAGCAGCGCAGCCATGGCTTTTTCCACGAGCCGCAGGCTGCAGGGCACATCGTTGGCGCTGGCGGGGTCACAAGCCATGAGGCCGACGACGACCGCCATCAGCTCGGCAGGCAGCCGCGACAGGCAGCCAGGCGCTTGCTCAGCGACAGTTTCTTTGTCCATGGCGGCCTGCGAGGGCGAGCGCCAAGCCGTTAGAACGGCCGATCTTGACATCTCACTGCGCGCCGTTTGCGCGGGGGGCTGCAAACAACTTGAATGCGCTACTTTGGTGGTTCGCACCATAATAATAACAGGTGACGACGGTTATGTTGCGGAACAGCGGCTGAATGCACTGTATGCAGTTTTGAACAGTAAAGGTAGTGGCCGCCGAACGTCACAGGCCGGAAGCTTGACAACGACAAGCAGCACGAGTACGTTCGCAGCTACATTGGAGAAGGCTGGGATATGCGACTGCAAATGTACCCTTAAACGCCCCCCCCGAAGATACAGAGGGTCGCAGGCCGTGAGCACGCAGCAGCCTAGAATGTTGCCGTGGCTTTCGGCCTGTCACCCTATAGATTGCATCATCGTATAGCTAGAACTGTCTGTCTGGGAAAGGCGCTTTACAGAGGGTGCACGTGCATGCCGAAGCAGGGACGGCACTAGCTGCTGGTTTGCCCCGCCCTGCCCCACCCACCCATGAGCCACGCACAGTGTTGCACACAACCGCTCGCGTTCTGGCCTGACAAAAAGCTAGCTGCTGCACGGCTCACCCCAGGGGAGGCTCTCCCCTGGCTCACCCCGGTAGCCACTCGGTGGAAGCTGCCTGGCCCTTCGCTCTGGAGACACGCACCGCAAGTGCGCATTGACGCAACAATTCCTTTAACTGTACCAGCGAGACCCGCTTGATTGCATCTGGGCCGCTGCCGCCAAAACCGCGCCCGTTGTGGTTGTAAACCGCAATCGCAATCGCGATTGCAACCGCGTAGCAACGCTCAACTACCGGCGCAACTGACAGAACAGATATCGAAGCAATGGGCCCAACCACACGTCAGCCGCTGCCATACGTATGTACCTGCGCAGCTCCTTCACGGCGGGCATGCATTGCATGCTGCGGCGCAGCACCTCCACCGCCTCACTAAAATGCGTGCCGACAAACGGCGCACAGCGCGGCAGGCAACCATAGCATACTTGACTGCCACACACCCACTGGTAATCGCTCCTGCGTAGCTGCTGCCAAGCAGGACGCAGCAGCACACCGGGCGCAAAGGCCACTGGCCGGCGCGGCTCGCAGCGTGCCCTCAATCCATTGGTCCAACCGGCTCCCCTGTTTCAACACATAGCCACCCTCCCCCACACCGTGCTCTCCCCCAGCACCATTCTCCTTCCCGCCGCCCGCCTCGAGTGGCCCCCCAGAGGCCGCCCTGATTCCCCCGACCGGCAGCGCTCTCTGCTCGCTCACCACATCGGCCTCCTCATCGCTCTTTGCTGGCGGCATCTTCGCGCCATAGTCAAAGCTGCCGGCCTGCCGCTCCGCCCACCATACCCAAAGCAACGTTGTTTCCCTTACGTCCTCATCGAGCTGCCCAAAGACAACGTCCAAGCCCTGCGTGATGGCCGAGCGCGGAGCATGCCGTGTGGCCTGCTCAGCTAGCCCAAGCACCCTCCAACCCTTCCTGCGACCTGCGACCTCCTGCCAAGCGCCCTTGTCGCGCGGAGCATGCCGTGTGTCTCGAAACATATTCCCTATGTACGCTGCCCTAAATAACATTACTGGTGCGTTGCAGCAATCATCACTGCGCGGATATGCCTAAACGTCATGCAGCCCTTGGACCCAGCCTTGCCCACATGATTACCGAGTAAACCTGCGTCCTGATATCCTGCTGTGGGCCGCTGACCCACATCCGGCTGCCTGCCTTGCACGACAGACCTCTTGCCAGAGCTCAGCCGTGCCGGCGCCGTTGCCATTGCCGCCGGCCGCCTGCTCCCTTGCCGCCGGGCTGCTGAGCCGGCGCCCCCAGCGCCCTCAGCTCACGGCCGGGCCCGCTGCTTGGGCGCCGCAGCGGGCCGCTTCGCGCCCGCGCCATTCGCCACCGGGGGTTCCGCCGCTTGCAGCCAGAGGGGAGCAGAGGGCGGCCGCCAGCAACTAGGCCGGCACGCCTGCTTGGCCCTTCCTGGGACCACTTTCCTCGGGCGAGCTCTCCTGCCCCGCCTCGCTAGCGGCGCTGAGCCCGGCGTCGCTCTCCTCGTCCTGCTCGCCGCCGTGGCGCTGCAGCCATGCCACGGCACCCGGCGGCGGCTTGATATTATTCGGTTCTGCCCGGCGACGTAGCTCATTCGGGCTGATGCATACGGGGCCGCACAGGCGCCGAAGGCACCTCAGGGACGCCAGGTTGCCAGAGACCGCCGCAACTTCGTAGGCCTTTTTCCAAGTGTCGCGGTCCTGAGGCAGCGCGGAGGGGCAGCAGGGGCGTGCGGGGTGAGGCAGGCTGCCAAACACACACGTGCTTACTTCACACTGCAAACGAACACACGCAAGCGCATGCGGGAATGCTTTGGGCAACGGCTGGCCCGCGCCCCCGTCACAGCGACCCCAACGGGCCAAGGCCAGCCCCTGACAGCGCGCACTTGGCGCACCTGATAAAGCCCCAGCCCGCCAAACCCACAGCACAACCGAGCAGGGCTTGAGCCGTCAGCCGAGCGCATCTCAAACCTAACACGACCCCGGGCTCCTCACCTGGCCCCCCGAGACGTCGCACGCCGCCGCCGCCCACTCCACCTGCTCCTCGCTGCCCTCCTCCGCCACGCCCGCCAGCAGCGCCGTGCGCCAGCTGCTGTCTGCGTCACTTTGATCGACCACGCTGAGCAGCGCCGCCAGGAACTCCGTACTGCCGTCGCGAGCTGCAACGGCCCACGGCGTTGCGCGGCTGACGTCCAGCTTGTTGCTCTCTCCGCCGGGGGCCGCCGCCGTGTGGCGCCCAAGCAGGTACGGCAGCGTCTTGGGCGATGCATCCCTGTACATATAATCAACGTGGTCCGCCAGGTCGAGGTACGACGTGTTCTTGTACGTGTCGTGGCCGAGCAGCAGCTGCATGACCTCCACGTAGCCCATATGCAGGCACCGCTTGCAGAGCTTCCACTCGTCATCGGTCCCTTCGCTCGGCAGGAGGTTCCCCTCGGCCAGAAGCGCCGCTAGCGCGGTCGCGTTGCCCGCGCGGCCCGCGCACTTGGCGCCCTCCATGGCGGCCGGGTCGTAGCCGCGTGTGCGCAGCCAGGCCAGCCGCTCCAGGGTGTCGGGCAGCTGGGCGGCGAAGAAAGTCTCGCCCTGGTACTGCTGCCAGGCGTAGCCCTCCTGCGGGCGGGCCGGCGGACCAAGGCTGGGCGAGCGAAGTCCGAGGTGGGGGGCATGCTGGCTTGTGCGGGAGTGTGAGGGCATGATGCAGTAATGGATGCAGCTGTAGACCAGGCCGCGCACGCAGTCCGGTGACAAACATGTGCTCAGTCTGTCGCATGTCAAGCGAGCCCATCTCCCGAGCCAACGGGGCGCCTGGCGCAGGATGTTGCCGCTGACCAGCCCGCGCCAACCCCGTGTCGTACCTGCAGCAGCCACTCCACCTTGTCCTTCCAGTCTGGCGTGAAGCTAGCGGCGGCCGCGCCGATGGCGTTCTACGGCGGGAGAAACGAGGTGGCGGCGTGGGGCGGGTCAGGACCGCGCGCTACCTCATGAACCAGACCCGGGCTGTCGCAAGCGATCAGCAAAGCAGCTCTGAGCGTGCTATGCACGCATAGCACGACCGGGCCGAGCGCATCGTCCCTGCCCATCCCACCTCATCAATGCGAGCAAGGTCGGGATTGTAGTCATAGAGCTGGTCGTACAGGCTCTCGAGCGCCGCCAAGTCACAGCCTCTGGCGGCGCCGCTGATCACGTGCTTCGCATCGTCCATGCTGTAGCGGAGCCACCCTTCGCGGCAGTGATCAATGAGCCACGCCGCCAGCTCGGCGCGGCCTGCGCCCGCGGCCCTTGCCGCCGCGACGAGCAGGCCATCGGCATATTTAGCGCCACCCAGCTTGGCCCCTAGCAGCCACTCGATGACGTGCCGGTGGCCACCCTTGGCCGCGGCCGCAAGAGGAGAGACGCCGTAGCCGTCGGCATCGGCGGCAATGTGGTCGTCGTCTAAGAGCCTGATGCAGTAGGCGTCCGTGCCGCAGCCGTGGCGGTGCAGCCAGCGGCAGACCTCCAGCTGGCCGGCCGCTGCGGCGGCGTTGAATACTCTGACATCCCAGGGGCAGCTGTGCCGCCGCAGCCAGCGGCACGCGTCCAGCTGCTCGGCCCCGGCTGCGGCGGCGAAGACCTCCCAGGTCAGCGCAACACCAAAGGCCTTGGCGGCCAGGCGCAGGTTGGGGATGACGCCGCTGGCTGCGGTGATGCAGAGCAGCTTGCGGCGCTGCCACAGTGGTAGGGTACGCGTGGAGCCGGGGGCGGCCCATTTAGCCGCGAAGGAGAGGTGCGGCACTGGCTTGGCGAGCTGTACAGTGGTGTACTCTGGGCCACGTAGCAGCGCAGCGGTGGCCTTGTTCAAGAGGCGCAGTTGGCACGGCACTTCGTTGGCATGCGCGGGGTCCTCCATCAGGACACCAGCGAAGATAGCAAATACGTCATCGGACAGTGTTGGAAGAAATACACCTGACTGATGTACTACTTGAGCGGCCTGCGGGTTGGAATGAAGTGTCTGCAGGCTTCTGTCGTCTGCTTGTCTCGGATGGGGGCGAAGATGCCGACTGCGGACTTGCCTGCACACGCTGCTGTCGCTTGCTTGTTGACATAATAAGCAAAGGGTATTGCGCGTGAGAGTTGTCGCTGGGGTTGCGACGAGCGCACACAGGTCGCGACAGGTGCACACTCAGCGAAGCAGCAATGGCCTGTGAGGCGGCGCCCTTATACACAGTACTTTATGTTTAGCGGCCCGAGCAAGACCGTCTACAAATGAATGCATTTGAAACCACACGCGTCATGGATTGCACCACCCGCCAGCAACCCCCCCCCCCTAGTGCTGACCTTGACCCGCGCCGATGCTCTGCGGGCGCCGCCGCCATCCTGCCTTCATCCGCCAGTGCCAGCGCCAGCTTCTGCGAAAGTGTACAGTCATGTAGGCCAGGGTAGAGCCTCCAATGTTTTAGGCTGTCCGTACCCTCGTTGGGGGTCGGGGGTCGGGTAGAAGGCTTGAGGTTTGGCACGTTCTGCAGCCAGCGTGAAAGATCGAGCGGCGACGAAACCAGTGTCGCTTCCAGCACAGTCGCGACCGCGTACTTTGAGAAGCCGTGCACGATGCAGCCCGATCAGGACGCAACGCTTGCGTTCGCGCTCGACAAGCGCCCTCGCCACAAGACCCTGCTGCGCACGGCACAACCCGTTGCGGCGCGCGGGCTGCTATGTGACACTTCCAGTACCGCAAGCAGCTCGCATGGCCCGAAGCTCAGGCGCCGACGCGCGGCGCCGGCACCGTTCGCAAGCGTTGCGATGGCCGGCACGCACGCGAGTGCAGCAGCAGATCCCACGGCTTCGGCTCCCGGAAAGGTGCCGCTTTTCATGCTGGCGTCGGCAGCGGAGGCGCCGCGCTCGGTGCCGTCCAACGCTCCCATGTGGCGCATCGCGGCCAGCAACCTGGCTGCAGGAGCCACCGCGGGCTGCGCGGTGGAGCTCGGTGAGTCGAGGGTAGCTGGTCGCAATGGGTTCCCCCGCACATCTAGCACAGTCGCCTGGCAGGCCCGGGTCCGAGGGCCTGACAGTCGCCTGCGCCCTGCCCTCGCGCCACCCCTGCCTTGGCGCCCGCTGCCGCAGCGCTGTACCCCATCGACACCATCAAGACCCGCCTGCAAGCCATGATTGGCGGCGGCGGCTTCAAGGCGCTGATGCAGTCGGGCGGCGGCAAGGGCCTGTACGCGGGTGCGCGCGCGCCACGCCGCCGGCGCCAGCGCCCCATGCAACCCCGCTCGCGCAGGCCACCCACCCCTGCTTGACCCACATCCCCACCACGCCACCATCTTGGACCTGAAAGTTCGATGCGCTGCCCAGCCTCCCAACATCTCTCCGTGATGTTCCGCACCTGGTGCTCCAGACTGCACCTAGCGCCACACGCCCAGACACCTGCGGTGCACACCCAGAGCCCCAGCCAAAGCCAAAGAGCGCCGACGCCTGAGCCGCCCCGGTCCCCCGTAGGTGTGTGGGGCAACCTGGCGGGTGTGGCGCCCGCCTCCGCCATCTTCATGGCCTTCTACGAGCCCACCAAGAAGGCCGTGCAGGTGGGGGCAGCCTGGGGATGGCAGTGGGAAGGGCAGCGGCTACGGTGATGGGGTAGCGGACATGCAGCACCAGGCGCAGGGCTGGCTGTTTACCGCGAGGAGGAAAGCAGCGCATGGAGCTCATGTGCTGCGGGCATGGGCAGGGGTGCAGCCAGGCCGTGCGGCGGGTGCCCCATCTTGCTGACTTCATGCCTGCCCTGCACGTCCCAACCTGCCCCGACGCCGCCCCCTCGCCGCTGCCTCCACCCCGTCCCCCAGGAATCCGTGTCCGAGGAGCGGCAGTACCTGGGCCCCGTGGTGGCGGGCATGGTAGCGGGCACCGCCTCGTCGCTGATCCGAGTGCCCACCGAGGTGGTCAAGCAGCGCCTGCAGACGGGCGAGCTGCGGGGCGCCGTCAACGCGGTGAGGCAGGGCGCGTGCTGGGCACGTGGGTGCATTGCCGTGTGCATTGCGGACCACAGAGCGCGGTTGCACGATTGCTGCCGAAGGCGAGCGGTTCCTGCAGGGTGGGCATGATTACGGTAGGCAGGGTGGGGCATGGTTGGGGTATGGCAGGCGCGGTCCGCAGTGCAGGGCTCGCGGGAGCCAGGGCCTAGGAGAGCGACCTCTGGGGGCCGCAACGGCCGTGAGACGGCGCATCAGGTTGATGGGGCGGGCGGCTGGGCAGGGCTACTGGGCGTGAAACACAGGGATCCGGGGCGAGGGCGTGGCTCTCAAGCCCCTTAAGCAAGGCGACGATGGTGGATGGGCTGCAGTGGTGCGACCCGCACGCCAGCCTCCCACAGCCGCGGCTGTTCCACTTCGGTGTGCCGCAGGCCCCTCTCTCCCCCAGCCCGCCCCGGATGGGCGCCCCATCCCTTTCATTGTGCCCTTCGGGCTTGAGCCAGCGCAGCCCACCGCACCATGCACGCCACCCCTCCCCCTCGTTACCACCCGGCCAGGTGCGCACCATCCTGGGCCGCGAGGGCCTGCGCGGGCTGTACGCCGGCTACGGGGCCTTCATGCTGCGCGACCTGCCGTTCGACGCCATCGAGTTCGTGGCTTACGAGCAGATCAAGAAGGCGTACAGCCTGAGCGTCAAGCGCGAGCTCAACCCGGGCGAGACCAGCCTGGTCGGCGCCTTCGCGGGCGGCTTCACGGGTGAGCTGCAGAAGGGAGGGACGGGGCGGGGGTCAAGGCGGGGTCGGGGCTGGCCACGTGGAATGGGCGCCCCGGGGCCGGCGTCAAGAACGAGGCGGGGGCAGGGCGGGTGCCAGCCTCGCGCAATGACGGTGGGTCCGACGGCAGCGCTGAGGGCGTGAGGTGGACCCGCTTGGCAGGGCCCGCCAGACCGCGGCGGCGAGCTAGATTGGGTTGCAGGAGGATAATCGATTCTTGTCACCTGCCACGCACTGACCACCCAACGCCCTGCTTGCCCCCCGCCTCGCACCCGCAGGTGTCATCACCACGCCGCTGGACGTGCTCAAGACGCGGCTGATGACGCAGGGCGCCAGCGGGCGCTACAAGAACCTGTTTGACGCCACGGTGACCATTGCGCGCACCGAGGGCCTGGCGGCCTTCATGTCGGGCTGGCAGCCGCGGCTCATCTGGATCAGCCTGGGCGGCTTTGTGTTCTTCCCCGTGCTGGAGGCGGCCAAGAAGTACTACGCGCCCCAATAGAGGGCTGCAGGCGGCGGCCACGGGGCCAGGAGCGGTACGACCGGCAGGAGGGCGTGTCCTTCAAGGCTGAGCCGCAAGAGGCTAACGAAGACAGGAGCTGTGGGGGGCAGGCGGCCGCCACATGAGGGAAGGAGCTCGGCACGGGGCCAGCCAGCCATGGCTTCCGAAGCCCGCCGAGGAGTGCGGAGCGCCTGCCTAGATAAGGCGCAGGAGGCTTGTCGCGAGTCGCGGCGAACGGGAGGGAACAGCTCTCTTGGCGGCGTTGACGGCCTAGCAGGGGAGGGGCGCACATGCTGCTGTGTGCTGTCGAGTGGGGCGGGGGTGGGCTGTGCGAGCGGAGAGCTTGCGTGTGTGCTGCGAGCGGCGGGCATGACGCCTCCGCGCAGGAGGCGCCGTGGGGGCGCCGGGCGGCACACGCCCGCCCGGCAGTCGCGCGAAGGAGCCTTAAGAGACTTACATACCTTGACGCTGTTGCTGTGTTGCTGTTCGTGTGTTTGTGGGACTCGGACTCGCATGCTCGGTCCGTCATAAGGCGCTGCCAAGAGGCAGCACATCGCTGGCCCGGGCGCCGGCGGGGCTCTTGAGGGCCGCGCCCCGGGGCCTGCACGCTTGATCGCCTGACGCATACTGCAGGCAGAGGCGCGCACGGCTCGCAAGCCGCGTGCATGTCGATGCAAGGCCCGGACATGCACACTTGCGCCCTGCCCCGCAACGGCCCCGCTCCTTGGCTGCTGGCCACATCGGGTTGCGGGTGCCGGTACTCAGGGCCCTCGTGGCCAAGACCGACGGCGTAATTGCGCACCCAACTCCAACGCCCTCCTTGGCAGCTACAGCCGGCAGCCACCCAGCGTAGCGCCGTAACCCAACTTCAGGGCCCGCATTCTGCCTGCAAGCAGCCCTTCGCGCCTCTGCGTGCGCCCGTCACCGCCCCCTGCTTGCCCGGCCTGAGCCTGGCGCGCCCTCTCACGCCGCGGCGCCCTTGGCCTGCTGCGCCATGAACTTGGTCGCCTCCTCCCGCAGCACGTGCGTCAGCATCTCGCACTCATCCAGCGCCTTGACCACCTGGGGGGACGGCGAGGAGAAGGTCGCAGCGGCTGGCCTCGGGAAGCCGCGGGTCGAGGCCGAGGCCGAGCGGGGGTGCACTTCTTCCCGTCGCCCGTCGGTAACCCTTTCCCACCTCCCTGCGCTACTCTGCTCTCCTCCACTCCCCTCACCTCTCGCGCCCGCCCCCGCACCTTGGCGTGCTTGCGCTGCAGCTCCGCCTCCTCGGGGCCCGGCCCCGACGGCAGCTCCGTGTCCACCCCCGCCAGCCAGGGTGCCAGCTCCGGCAGCTCCACCTGCCGCGGCGCAGGCGGCGCGGACCGCTGCGCCTCCCATTCGGCCGCCAGCTCCGCGTAGTTGAGGGCGGCGGGGGACCTGGGCGGGCGGCAGCGCAGAGGCGGCAGGGGAGGGAGCAGCGCTCGGATGGGGGAAGCGTGGGCGTGAGGAGCAGGTGATACGCTGCGCAGAAGGGGAGGGCGCAGCGCTCGGGAGGCACAGCCTGCCCGCGGCAAGCAGCCCTGCAGCCCTGCAGCCCTGCCGAGGCTCGTGGGCCGCAGCGTGCGCGCCTCTCGGGGGGCGCACCTCTCGCCGTCCAGGTTAGTCAGGCCCGGCAGCGCCGCCAGCACGGCCGCCTTGTAGCCGGGGACGCGGCACACGGCGTTGGCCTGCGCGGTCGGCGGCCGGGGTTATGCAGCGGCGTTGCTCGCCGCGCACACGGAGCGTTGCGCGCTGCACCCAGCCCATGCTTCCACTGCCCAAACTGGCCGGTTCATCGCCCTTAACCCCGTTCCCGCCCTTGACGTCACACCAGCGCAGCGCTGCCCCCCACACGATTGCCCCCATCGTCTTGCCCCAAGCACCCCGCACCGTGCTGCCGCCGCACCTGCGACCGGTCTATGTTTTGCAGGTACAGCGCCCGCAGCGCCGGCAGCTCGACCAGCTGGGGCAGCCCCAGGCAGTCCAGGCCCGCCAGCTTATTGTCCTGAGGTTTTGGGTGGAGGGGGCGTGCAGAGCGCGTTCGCGTGTGCCAGCAGGAGAGAGCTTGTGCGGTGCGAGTTCGCGACGGTCCCTCGCGCCTCGCCCCTCCCTCCCGTTTGGTGAGCCGCAGCCGTGCGGCGCCTGGGCTTCGCCTGCAGCATCAGCCCACCCCTGCCCCAGCCTCGCCTGCAGCATGAGTGTCTCGAGCCGGGTCAGGCCCGCCAGCCCCTCCACGCGGGCGATGCGGTTGGAGGTCAGCACCAGCCGCTTTAGCTGCGTGCACGCCTCTAAGCCCTCCATCCTGGCGGGCGACAAACCCACGACGAGGACGGCAGACACGGCGATGTTAGGTGGAGCACATGGAAATTTGAGAGGATTGAGCGCCAGGCGCAGGCGACGGGCAGTAGCGTGGGCGACAGAAACGTTGGAAGGCCGCGCGCGGATGTGTCCTGTCAGGCCCTGCCTAGCGCTGCAGCGTTGGGCTGCGCTCTCACTTGGCAATCATGTTGCCCGTGAGGTTGAGTTCTACCAGGCCGATACATCTGTCGAGACCCTGCAGGCGCGCTAGTCCTGCAGGGAGCAGTGGGACAGAGGTTGCCAGCCGGTCCAGCGGGGGTGGGGAAGCGGACCCGTGCGGATAGCGCTGGGCATGCGGCACGTATGGGCTCAGGGTCCCTGGCTATCTTGCCTTTGTGCTTATATAAGAGCTTGAAGACGATCTCCACATCAAATCGCTGCGCTGCCTGCGCCCGGCGGGATGCCACAGTGGGAGGTGAAGACACCGCGGGGGTTGGCGTGCGGGAGCCTGAGGGGCCTTCACACACATGCCCGCATCCCCAACCCTGCTCCAGCAGTCCGCCAGGCTCACGCTCTTTATGGCTTCCTCGGTGAGACCCGAGAAGCTGTTTGTTCGTGCCAGAGCGGCATCCGTCGCACCAGCTGAGCCAGCCCGCGGCCCAATTGAGGCACGCCGCTGCAGCGACATGCTTTTACGATCGCTGTTGCAGTCTACATTCGTCTAGAGTGCTCGTTGTGGCATTCACGTGCTAGGGCGTTCAGCGATGTTGGCATGCGACTAGCAAAAAACTGTATTTAGGATCACGATGCAGGAGCGGATTGATAGGCTATCGTGGAAACATGTCGGTGTTTCGGTCGTCTTTGACTGCGATGAGCAAGCATAACGTTTCGCGGGATGATGTTCTTCGGTCCTCTCTTTACAAGCCACTCCATCCATCTCCTCCCCCAACCAGACAAACACCAACCCGACATCATCATGACTGGCAGCAGCAGTTCTCCAGCGAGCACTTCAGGTGCAGGCGATGCGCCTGCGCTGCCCGTCAAGTGCAGGCGGCTTGAGGGAAAGGTAGCCCTCGTCACGGCCGCGACGGCTGGCATCGGGCTTGCCACTGCGGAGCGGCTTGCGCAGGTGCGAGCTGGGCTCGGGGCTCGGGTGCTGACGCGCAAACTGACAGGCGCCCCCCTGCGGCAAGCCCCCGTTCGCAATCCATTCCCCATCCCATCCCCACCACGCAGGAGGGCGCCAGCGTGTACATCTGCAGCAGGTGGGGGGCTACTGCTGCACCACCTCAACCCCTGCGCCATCACGCGGGCTTGAGGTCGCCAGCCCGCCCCAACACACCGCACTCGCACAGCCGCTGCTGACGTCCTCCCCGCCCTGCCCACACATCACACTTTCCATCCGCCCCGCCGCTCCTCGTCGCAGGAAGCAGAAGAGCGTCGACGAGACCGTGGCCTCGCTGCGCGGCCGGGGCCTGGAGGTGGCGGGCTGCGCCTGCCACGTGGGCAGCGCGGAGCAGCGCAAGCAGCTGGTGGCTCAGTGCGTGCAGGTGGGCCGCGGCAGCTGCGGGAGGGAGCGCTGACATGTGCAGGACTGCAACCCCGGCAGCTGCGACCGCCTCGTCAGCTGGAGCCGTGGGCGGGGCGGCGCAGCAGGGGGCGCCCGGGAGGCCAGGGGCATGAGCCGTGGGCGCACCTGCGCGGCAGCTTCCCGCCGAGCGCCCAGGTGGTGGGGTGGTGCGAGCAGGCCAGACGCCGGGGGCCGGGACGAGGGGCACTGTGCCCAGTGACGGGGACCAGAGTCCGGCTCCTTGGCATCTCGGGTTGGGGGCGGCGCCTTGAGCTCGATGGCAGCTTGGGTTCATGGGATGGGAGGCGTGCCCACAAGCCTGCGCCCCTCCCGCTCATCACCGTCCAGCGCTACGGCGGCATCGACATCCTGGTCAGCAACGCCGCCGTCAACCCGGGCGCCGGCCCACTGGCCGACACGCCGCCCGACGTGATCGACAAGATCCTGGACATCAACATCAAGGTGCGGCCAGGGGGAGAGGCACTTTGGACAGGGGTGGGGAAGGGAGACCGCAGACTGCACTTGAAGTCAGTTGGGGTGGGGCGGGCGGGGAGTCAACGGTGCTGGTCACAGCGCAACTGGGGCCCATGGTGGGAGTCCTCTGCACGGCGGACAGGGCATCCGGCGGACGCGGCAGCCGGCTGCAGCTGCCAGCGGCCGCCACCGCCGCGCATGCCGGTGTTAGCACCCTCTCTCGGTGCCTCCGCTCGCACCATCCTGTCCTCCCTGCCTCCCAGCCCGCCTCCCCCTCCCCACATCACTTTCCCCTCGCCCTCGCCCTGCCCTCGTCCCCCTTCCCCTTCCCCGCAGGCCGCGCTGCTGCTTGTGCAGGAGGCGCTGCCGCACCTGCTGCGGCGGCCGGGGACCTCCATCGTGCTGGTGTCCTCCGTCACGGCCTTCAAGTGAGGGCGCGCAGCATGGGCAAAGGGTGGCAGCAGCGGCGGTGACGGGCGGAACTAGGCGGGAGCAGGCGAGGTGCTGGCCAGTGGTCGCACCTGACACCGTGTGTGACCGGCAGCATGCGTGCCGCACCGCACGGCGTCCTCTCCTCCCCGCCCTCCACCCCGGCAGCCCCCCGGAGCCCATCGCCATGTACGCTGTCAGCAAGACGGCGCTGCTGGGCCTGGTGAGGAAGGCGATTGGCGTTTGGGTGGGGGCGCGAGGGGCCGTGCACTCGCTGGCCGCCTGCCCGGCCGCTTGCCGGCATGCGTCGCCGCCGATGCTGCCCACCGCAACCCTGGTCCTGCCCCTTGATCCAGCATGTCTCCTTCTCCTCTTCACCCCAGACCAAGGGCCTGGCCGCGGAGCTGGGCCCCAAGGGCGTGCGGGTCAACTGTGTGGCCCCTGGCATCGTGCCCACCAAGTTCTCGGCGGCGCTGGTCGAGACGCCCGAGCTGGTGCGGGGGCCGGGGCGTGGCAGGAGGGGAGCGGCGGGTGTCGGGGCTTGCAACAGGGTGCAGTGGGTATGTGTCGCCGAGGGCCTGGGTTGTCATCGTTCGCATGGCGCCCTCACTGTGTGCTGGCTGCTCCCCGGCGTGCAGGCGGCGCAGCAGGCCGAGGCCACCATGCTCAAGCGGCTGGGGCGGCCGCAGGAGCAGGCAGCGGCTATTGCGTTCCTGGTGTCGCCCGACGCCGCGTACGTGACGGGGGAGACGCTGGTGGTCTCTGGGGGCATGCACAGCCGGCTGTGAGGGCGGAGGGGGCAGGAAGGACGAGAGAGGAAGGCGGCGAGGGGAAGGGTCAGGGCAGGAGGCCGCAGGAGGTGTTGGGGTCGGGGCACAGCAGGCAGGAGGGGTCGCCGTGTACCATATAGGGTGGGACTGCGTGAGGCTGTAGGGGGGCGAGCGACATACCTTGTCGCTACAGGTGTACTGTCGATACTGCTGTACTGCACGTTGATGGATGGGTGGATGCAAGGCGGGGCGGGGCTAGAGGCCGGCGGCCAGGGCATCCGAGGGCGAGGCTGTAAAGCCTTCGCAGGTTCGTTGATTTTGTGTGGCTAGATGCCCATGCCTGTTGGTCGTGAGACTATGCTGAGAGCAGGGCCGGCATTGCATTGGTATGCCACGTCCAGCCCCTTTGACGGTTCCACACGGAACACATCGGCAGTGCAGATTGAAGGACGCGGGCGGGGGAGGGGAGGTGTGAAGGAGACGAGACGCGTGTGGCACGCAGCATGCACCGCACGGCAAGTACGTCTTTGTCCCAAGCATCGCCAGCGTGCCAGGTGTTGCGGCCAAACGCTGTGCCCGTCGAAGAAAGCAGATGGGGCCCGACTAGCAAGCATTCCGTCTTCTGAGCCCGCTTGACGGTTGTCGCGCCGATAGGCCGCTAAGCCTTCAGCAACATGGCGGGATGCACTGTGGAGAAGGTGCGATCAAATTGCAGCTGTGGAGCACCACCGAGGAGAGCCTTGTTGCGGTTCCCGCCGGATGCCCCGCAACATCGTGGCGAGCAGCCGTGTCGCTTGGAAAGCTGCTGGGCAGTGATAAGCTTTCGATCGGCAGCTTCTTGCTTTGCAGAATGCTTCTTGGGATACGAGGGCCTGCGAGCGATGCAGCATCGCGCATTGAGGTCGCCCGCACCCGCGCCGCGTAGATTCTAATCAAGGGCATCCGTAGCTTCAGCCCCGACAATGAATACATCATCGAATTCTACAAGCCGCTCACCATCATCGTGGGCTCCAACGGCGCGGGCAAGACGGTGCGTCCCCGCCCTCCGCATCAGCGCTGGGGCCTGCGCCCGCTTCTCCCCGTTCCGACCCAGCCCACCCGGAACCGACACGACCCTCACAGAGGCACCACCTGCTGGCTGGCCCCCAGAGCTGCGGCCAGGGCGTCTTGATGCCGCAGTGCGCCGCAACGGTACCCGGACGCACTGCCCAGCCCATGCCCTTCCCTTTCTCCCTCCATTGCCCCCAGACCATCATCGAGTGCCTGCGCAATGCCACCACCGGCGAGCTGCCGCCCAACACCCGCCAGGGCCAGGGCTTTGTGCACGACCCCAAGGTGCGGCCGCCCTCTCTTGCGGCTGCTTGGCACAGCCGTTTGGGCATGGGCCGGCCGAATGCATGGCTACCAGACCTCCCAGCCCCGCGTACCGGAGCCGCGGAGCCGGCCAAGAAGCCCCGGATCTCGGACCGGAGCGGACACGGAGGGTGGTGAAGGGGCTCCAGCTACCCCTGGAGGGGCGCACTGCTGCACTCGCCAGGCTTGGGCCGGGGCAGGGCTCCGTGCAGCAGCCAAATGGGGAGCCTCCTATCTGGCGGCTGCCTGGACCAGTCTCCGTCCACGTTGCCGCCCGCCTGGGACTGTGCCGCCGCTGCCAGCAGCGAGGGCCCAGGCAGGGCCGTGCCGCTGGCAGAGCCTGGCAGTCTGATGGCCTGGCACCAGGGGTGGCGGCGGGGGGCGTTGAGAGGGGTGCTTGCGCGCCTGGCGCCTGGTGCCGAGCCCCGGCCGCAGCCCGCGCGCCGAGCGCTGCCCCTGCCGATGCCCCTTCCCTCCCCGCCCTCGTCCCCGTCCCCTCAGGTGGCTGGCGAGACCGAGGTTAAGGGCCAAATCCGGCTGTCCTTCATGACAGCCAACGCCAGCCGCATCATCGTCACGCGCTCCTTCCAGGTCCGTGGGCGGACGCATGAGGGCGTGCACAGGAGGGTGGGCACAGGAGGATGGACAGTCGCCGCGTGGGGCCGGCTGACGTTCCGGCCGCTGTCACCGCGCGTCCACGCCCGCAACGGTCCTGACCCCCTCCATGACGTCCTGTTGCCCCCGTCCCGTCCCCCCTCTTTCCTCGCAGCTGACCCAGAAAAGGACGGCGCTGCAGTTCAAGACGCTGGATGCGGTGCTTACGGCCACCAACAAGCACACAGGCAAGCGGGAGACCACCACCTACCGTTGCGCCGACCTGGACAAGATGGTGCCCATGCTCATGGGCGTCAGCAAGGTGCGGTGGCAGGCAGGGGGAAGCGAGGGAAGGCAGGGAAGGGAGGTAGAGATGGCAGGGAGGGAGCGAGGGAAGGCAGGGACAGGAGCGAGGGATGCTGAGAGAGGAGGGCGGGAGAGGCGGAGGGGAGATGTTGGCCGTCGCGGGCGCTAAACTGGCCAAGGGACGTTGCCCGCGGTGCTCGTCGGGCAACGGCG
>BDDC01000096.1:25173-37797 GCA_001662425.1 Chlamydomonas sphaeroides | reverse complement strand
CGGGGGGGGGGGGGGGGGGGCGGGGGGGGGGGGGGGGAGGGCCACCGCCCGGGGCATCGCGCACGACCGCACGTCACGCATGAAGCGCACGTCGCGCACGTCGCGCATGACCGCACTTTCCTCGCCACGATCACGGGGCTTGCCGTGCAACCCTCAGTTCCTTGGCCGAGATGGTTGGAGGCCCTGATGCTGAGTTTCGTTGCTCCCTGCCTCCCTCGCCGGCTGCCTCCCCCAGGCATGGCCATGACCACCAGCCGCATGAGCGAGGACCTGGACGATGCGCTGGACCTGGAGGGCACCGGGCCCAACATGGTGAGAGCGGGCAGCACGAGGGCCCGACAGGGTGTGTGACATGGGTGCCGTGACCGAGCGGCTGAGAGGAGGGGGCACAGCAGGCGCTCGGTGGGGAAGGAGGCTCGCAGCACACGCGGCGGTGGCGGGCAAGGACGAAGACATTTCCTGTACCGCGGACGCCTGACGCGTACATCCATTTTGCCACTGAGCCCAGCACCGCCCGGCACGGGCAGTAGCGCAGCGCCTGCAACCGCACCTGTACCGCGCCTGCCCCCGATCGCTCCCCGCACCGTCATACCGTGCGCTGCCCACAATATCACAAGCGGTTCGACGGCACAGCACGGCAGCAGCACACCGGCGGTGGCGGCAAGGACGAAGACATTTCCTGTACAGCGGACTCCTGACGCGTACATCCATTTTGCCACTGAGCCCAGCACCGCCCGGCACAGGCAGTAGCGCAGCACCTGCACCCGCACCTGTACTGCGCCTGCCCCCGATCGCTCCCCGCACCGTGACACCGTGCACTGTCCACAATATCGCAAGCGGTTCGACGGCACAGCACGGCAGCAGCACACCGGCGGTGGCGGCAAGGACGAAGACATTTCCTGTACAGCGGACTCCTGACGCGTACATCCATTTTGCCACTGAGCCCAGCACCGCCCGGCACAGGCAGTAGCGCAGCGCCTGCACCTGCACCTGTACCGCACCTGCACCCGGTCGCTCCCCGCACCGTCATACCGTGCGCTGCCCAACACAACGCAAGCAACACCAAGCACCTCCTACACGTGCATGGGCATGCTGCCTTGATGGCTGCGTGCTGAACGACCTGGGCCCTGCCCCGCCACGCCCTGCCCTTCCGCGCTCCGCAGGCGCAGTCGGCACCGCCAGGCGGCGTGCTGGCACCCGGGGCGCCGGGCGCCGGGCCAGCTGCGGGTGCGACGGGCGACTCGGGGTCAGGTGCGGTCGTGCGCAGTGGTGCAGAGGGGCCGCACCCGCTCGTCAGCTCCTGCTCCGGCTCAAGTGCACTGCGGGATACCAGGCGGGACATGTGCAATCATGGCTTAAGGACCACAGCTGTCGCACCTTGCTTTGCACGTGGCTCCAATCGCAGGGCCGGGCTCCGGGCGGAGAGGGCCGCCGGGCTCCGACACGCCGCCTGGGCAGGTGAGGTCGAGGGAGGGCGCGCAGCGCTGACAGCGCCGGCCCTTGCGTCGCCTTAGTGCCCCCCCCCTTTCCCCGCCCACTCTCGCGGCCATTGCCGGGGCCCGTTCCGTTTGTGGCTCTGCGCTCCCTGCTGCCCAGCTTGCGCCCTTCCCTCCTCTCCGCGCCCACTCTCGCGGCCTCTGCCGGGGCCCGTTCTGTTTGTGGCTCTGCGCTCCCTGCTGCCCAGCTTGCGCCCTACCCTCCTCCATCCTCTTTCCTCGCCCCACCTGCACACCCCGTCAGGCCGAGGGCTCGGACTTCATGGTGCTTCGGTTCGAGGCGCAGATGTACAAACTGCGCGACGACGAGTACGTGATTGACATCCAGGCAAGCCGGGTGATCGCGGGCCCGGCCGATGTGTACCGCCCACGTGGCTGCACTGTTGTTGCAGGCTTGCTCACCCCCTGCCTGGCACGACGCGCGCGCGCAAACCCGGCATGTCCCTGCCCTCACGCCGCGCCGCTCCCGCCCCCTTGTGCTCCGCCCTCCATGCCCAACCGCAGCGTGTCGACGGGGAGCTGTTCCTGTTCATGGACGTGTGTGGCCGCGTTATGAGCGACCTGCGCATGTGAGCAGCGCGCAGCAGCGACTTCTGCGGCCCGGGGAGCGGAACGGCAGGCAGGCAGGGCGGCGCTGGCGAGGTGGGGGTGGTGCTGCGCCAGCGCTGGGGTGCGCGACGGCATGGCGGATTCGGTGCTCATGCGCCGCGGCATGGATGCGCTGTCGGGTGCATGGACGGGCGAACTGCAAGGGGGCGGTGTGTGTGGGGCTGACGGTGCGCCTGGAGCGCGCTGCGGCGGTGGGGGTTGGGCTGGTTGGGGGCGCGTGACGCGCCGCCCCAACCTAGCCCGCTGTGACTGGGGCGTGCCCCCGCAGGCGTTTGGGCGGGCACGCGGGAGGTACCTGTAGGTAGCATGCGGCATGGCGAGGATGTGGGTCGGGCGCAGCGCGGCCGGAGGGGGCCTCGCCTGGAGCGCGCTGCGGCGGTCGGTGGCAGGGGCGCGGGTGGCAGGGGATAGGGCCCGCGAGTAGGCGAGGTGTCCCTACCAGTGGGCGCGGCGTGGGTGGCGCCCACGAGGGGGATGCATGCGGCTGGACGAGCGGCTGCGGTCCTGCAATGCTTGCGAAGGCCGCGGCGGCAGCGGGTCGTGGCCCTTCCGCGGGGCGTGTGCAGCGATCAGAGCCTCAGCTCTGTCTCGCTGCCTGCGATCCTGCCGTGCTGGACCGGCATGTCGGGGGGGGGTCCGTCCCAGCAGAGGGGCCGCACGCAGGCAGTGACGGCATTCCGCGTATGATCAAGACCACATGGGCCCAGCACGGGGGTTGTCGGGTACGTGCCCTCAACGTGTCGCCTGCAGCCGCTGCGCCACTCGCTCCAGGACACACATGTTTATTTGCGCCACGCACCTGCATGGCCCTGCCTGCCAGGAGCGGCAGCAAGGGGTAGCAGCAGCCCCTGGAGCGACCAGCGGGTGAGCCTAGGCCCTCCGCCAGGCGGGGCCCACCGCCCCAGGGGGCCCCGCTCCACGCCCAACCCAATTGTTGCGGCCAGCGGGCCGCAGGGGCCGCACCCCCTAGCTGCGTCACGCACAGCAGGAGTCTGCTCCGTATTCAACAGCGGGCTTGAGGTGGGTAACAGGGCAACGCGTGGGCGCGGACCGTATGGGCTGGTACGGGCTCGGTCGTTCTATCTGGCGTAGCAACATGACCAAGGTCATCTTTGGTCGACACCTGGCTGAGGGGTGGACAAGCAGCATGCCAGGCAGGGGGCTGCAACAAAGCATGCGGGGGCATGCTGCCGCAGGGGATGCCATGGGCCCGCCCCCGGAGCTGCAGCTGATCGCCGCCGAGCTGGCGAGCACGCTGCCATGCTCCGCCTACGAGCCCATCACGGGCTGCGCCTGCTTGTGGAGCTCTTTGAGCGAGGCTGACAGCTGGTACGTCAAGCGGATCAGCCCCGGCGGCGTCATCAGCCCTGTCGCCGATAATGCACAAGGGGAGGACCCCGCAGAAGAGGCGGACGGCATTGGCTGGACCTGCGGCCCTTTTCTCGGAGATTCGGCCCTTGGCTGCGGACGGCCACGGCCGCAGCTGATTCGCCGGCGAGGGCCGGAGCCACGTCCGGGTGCCGGACGCGCGCAGCGACGAAGTGACAATGTTGCCGGCCCATGTGCCAGACGAGCACGGCGGGCCGCCCTGGCGCACTGCCCCGCGGCTGACGACGGTACGGCTGCGCCGGCTTGCTGCTGGCCGCGACATGCCATGACGCCTGCCGCATCGACCTCCGCAGCAGCAGCGGCGACGGCGCCGACCAAGCACGTCCCCTGCCGCCCCCCGCTGGCGGCTGGTGGCCGGGGGCCAGAGACGCGACGGCTTCGGCGCGGCCGTTTGCTTGCTACAGAAACGTCGAAAGCCTCGTGCCCACCGCAGGCGGCAGCGGTGTGTGGGTCCACGATGCCAACCGCCTGCGCTGATTGGACCTCGTCACTGGGGCCGCGAGGACTGAGCTCGCGGGGCTGCCGGGGTCCGAGCAGCAGAGAGACGTACGTACGCTTCGCCACTGCTCGCGCCCCATGCAAAGCCGCCCGCCAGCCCGGCCTAGGGTCCGTGTGGGCCAGGGCGAGGACGGAGGTCTCAGGTACCCCTCTCTAAATTCTACGCGGGTTCTACGGCATTAGGGCGATGACGCGGTGGCCTTCCCGGTGCCGCTGCTGGCACGGCACTCGGGCTACTTCCAGCGGGAGCTGGCGGCATGCGCATGCGGCGCAGCATCACGGCGGCCCAGTCGTCGGCAGCACGGGAGTCGTGCCGGAGAGCGACTGAGCGAGTGCCCTGCCCGACGCCGACCCTGGCGCGTTTGCGCTGATGCTGCGGTGCATGTTGTGTGGCTAAGGGGGGGCTCTGGCTCCGAGCGAGCTGCTGCGCCCGGCGGCGTTCGCGCTTTTGAACCGGCCCATGTGCCCAACCCGTCCAACTCACCAGCGCGCGCGTTAGTTTGAGGTCACCGCCACAAGCTGCAGCTGCGACAGGCCTCGCTGCGAGTCCTCCCTCGCCAGCGCCTCCAGCTCCCGCAGGCCCGTCTTCTTTTGCAGCTCCAGGTGCCGTTGCTGCACTTGCTGCGTCAGCTCGGCGGGCGGGTTCGGGCAGCCGCTGCGGCCACATACCGGTACATCACATCTGGCAGCGTCAGGTCGTAAAAATACGAGGCCGGCCCCAACGCAAACAAAAGGCGTGCTGGCGGGCCTTCCGCTGCGGCGGCTGCTCGGCCCGGGGCGGGTAGCCGCAGCGCGCGGACCGCCAAGAGGGTGCCGCGGTGAGATTGCTGGTTGGCTGGCTGGCGCAATGCAGGTCATCGGGTGTGGCATGTGGGTGTTTGCGTGAGTGGGCCGCAACCTCGCGTGCATGCATGTCATGACACGGCATGCACAGCAGCTTGCGGGCGCCGAGGGCGCTGGCCGTGCCCGGGACATGGGAATGGAGCCCCGCGTGTGCTGCGAGCGTGCGTGCGCCTCGCCCTGCATAAGCGGGCAGGTCATGCCGCGGGAAGCTGCCGCGGGGGGAGGGGGTGGACACTTTGTGGAGTGTAAGGATCTATCCGGAGCGGGTGCGTGGAGAAAGGGAACACGGAACAGGGGCTCGCTGCAGCCTGCTGTCGGGCATCAATCGACGCGGCAGTCGGCCGAGCCCCAAGGCCGAATGCGGTAGACGGGCGCTGCGGGACACAGCAGGCTGCTCGCGGCAGAGACCCGCTGCCAAGTGCACGTGGCAGTTGTGCGTTGCGCGTGGGAGGGCTCGCGGCCTAGGGA
Source organism: Chlamydomonas sphaeroides (assembly GCA_001662425.1). Taxonomy (NCBI): domain Eukaryota; kingdom Viridiplantae; phylum Chlorophyta; class Chlorophyceae; order Chlamydomonadales; family Chlamydomonadaceae; genus Chlamydomonas; species Chlamydomonas sphaeroides. Next base: position 32,494 of record BDDC01000096.1, on the reverse strand, counting down.
CTGCAAGTTGGCGAGGCCGGTGGCAGCCAACAGCTATTGCTTGATTGTGTCTACAGTCGTTATGCGTGTGCCTGCTGCCTCCCAGCTAGCTGCCAGCCGCATGTCCCCTGGTCTTCCGGTCCCTGGGGCTGCTCCCCTCATGTAGCTCGTGTGACACACAGCCTAACCTAGCCCCTATTCTGCAGCAAGGCGTACATGACGAGGGTCAGGCTTATCTTGGGCCCTGGCCGCTCCGGCCAGTGAAGCCGGCAGTCAGGATCAATCAATCCCATGATCGACACAGCCTTGACTTGTGTAATTTGTGCGCCTGATGCCTCCGTCTCAGCCAGTTGCTAGCCGCATTCTCAGCTGCCTGTCAGTCTTGTGGGCTGCCCCATCCAACATAGGTAGCTTGCGTGTGCCATACACAGCTCACGGCAACTATGCGCAATTCTACGCCATTCCTCGCAATTGGGGTCTCACTTGACCCCTATCGTTGGCACGCATAGCTAGACATGTGCACTGGTATGCGTTTCCAGACCGGCGTGGGGCTCCCCGAGTCCGGTGGGTCACCAGGGGTCACCGGACTAGGGCACGACCAGGCTGGACAAGATATACTCAACACACCCCGCATAGAGGTGACTTGGTTCAAGAGGTACGTTCATGAGGCACACGTATCTGACATAGCTGGGGTCGTAGTGCGTAGCGAAGCTGTTTGCGTGTAGCTGCCGGCAGCTGTCGCACGAACATTGTCAGGCCTGGCCGAGCCCTGGAAGACCATGTGCACATAAACGCACTTCGCCCGCTCTACGCCACCTAAGTTAAGATACATCATCATATGTAAATGGCTGATAAGGCCGATCTTGCGTGCTGCATATGCCTCGACCGCTATGACACAGCGCAGCGCGAGCCAATTGTTACGCCTTGCGGGCATACGCTATGTAGGTCGTGCATAGCAGCAGAGAATATCAAGGCATGCCCTCTCTGTCGGCAGCCCATCTCAGGGACCAAGTTCCCCGTTAACTATGCAATCAAGGCGCTCGCTGAGGCAGACCGTGCTCGCGAAGCTGCGCAAGCCATGGAGCTGTCGTCGTCGGAGATGGTGCACGACCGATGCTCACCACAAAGCGGCGACGCATTTGCACGTGTGCAGCTGCTAGTTCCGGTGAGATGACCGGGTAGCTCGGGGGTTCGCTTGAATGCCAGACCGGCAGCCCTGCGTGCGGGGGAGCTGGCTGCTCACAAGGTCTGCTGCTGCGGCCATTCCCTGCGTCAGCGTCCTTCCTTAGCGTCTCATTCTCCCCCGCCGGTCCACGCGCAGATGGACAGCGACAGCAGCCAGGCGGCATGCTCTCCAGGCGCCGCTGTGCCGCTGGGCCGAGCGTACACGGTGTTTGCGGGCGTGCGGCTGTGGAGCGAGGTGGACATGGACGAGGGTGCGAGGCAGCACCTGCGCGAGCGCGGCGTGACGCCGGCCGTTGCCCGGGCCCTGACCGAGCTCCTGGGTGAGTGCGCGTGCCTCGCAGCACCTTGTGCACGCTATGCTGCTGAGCCTTGCATAATAATAGCGGTTGTGCCCGCGGCTGGGCTTTGCAACTGGGGCGCTACCACACTAACCTTACCGCGCGACCTTTGCCCCTGCCCACCCCCAAACCAGGCTCTGTGACAATGGCGGACCTGCGCAAGGGCAGTGTGACGGCCAAGGACCTGGACCTGCTGAATCTCAAGCGCCTTGACCGCCGCCGGCTGAGGGAGGCCTTGCGGGACGCGGCGGACATCTCAGCTCCGGCCTGCGATCCGCCGCCGCCGGCAGGCCCGGCGCGATGGGCGCCATCGCCTAGCGTTGCCACCTCTGTCGCGGTCGACCCTTTCGATCCCCGCTCCGTGCGCTACATGGGCGGTGACGGCAGCGAGGCGATACCCGTCACGGTGTGCGCCGATGCGCCCGTGCCGGCGACCTCCGGCCTGTACCTGTTCGAGGTCACGGTCGTCAATAGCGGTGGACAGGGCGTGGTCGCGGTGGGCTTCCAGGCTCCCGACGTGCCCACGCGGCAGGACTTCCCCGGCTGGAGCCAGGGCAGCTACGGCTATCACGGTGAGTGCGGCAAGAACCACAAGGACGGGCGCAGGCGGAACGAGCAAAGAACGCTCACGCAAGTTGAGTTGCAAATGCCGTTTGCTTGGAGCCGAGAACCAAACACATTAGGTGCCGGCTGCTGTCCGCGTGCATGCAGGCGACGACGGGCGCTCGTTTGCGATGCATGGCATCGGGCGGTCGTATGCAGTCCCGTACGGCACCGGTGACGTCATTGGTGCGCTGTATGCGGCCGCCGCCGGCACCATCAGCTTCTTCCGCAATGGGGTGCCCCTGGGCGTGGCAGCTACGGGTGTGCCCAGCGGCACACCGCTGTTCCCGTGCGTGGGGCTGCGGGACCGAGGCACGGAGCTGCGAGCCAACTTCGGGCAGGAGCCCTTCATGACAGACATGGACGCTGCTCGGCGACAGGTGAGCATCAGTCTCTCATCCCTGCTGGGATGTTTGCGCTGGATCGTCATAAGACTGGGCTCGTTATGCTGTGCGTGGATGGCGAGTTGATTGACGGGCTCGCTGTTGCTTACTTGCTTAGTGTGCATTCTGGCCCGCCTCTTCGGACGCACGCAGGCATGTGCGCAGGCGCAGGCGCCGCCGCTGCTGTCGTACGTCCGGGTGCTGGAGCCCTCGGGTGGCCTGCTGCCGGGGGACGTGGGCGTGGTGCTTAACGACGACTGTGGGCCGGACCACGACCACGCCGTACTGGTGCGTGGGCGGAGAAGTAAGGCGCATCAAGTGGTGGCCTGCAGTGCTTGCCTGGACCCTCACACGCAGGTGTGCCGCAGCTAGTATGTCCTCATTCTAATAGTGTTACGTCGTCTTTGCTTACCCCAGGTTCGGGTGGCGGCGGCACAGCGGCAGGGCTGCTTTTACTGCAGCTCACGGGTCCTCGCCGCGGCAACGGAACACGAGGTCAGTAGGCCCGGCCGGGATGGGCCCAGTGCAGCTGTAAACACCAGAGCCCACCTGCCTCACTTGAGAGGCCATTGGCCGCTGCAATTTCCAACACTGACAGGTGTGTGAAGACAAGAGGCTCGTCACAGAGCCCAACCCCAACGGGCCGCCGGTGACGCCCTTCACGGGCGCTGCTGGCATGCTGGTGGTCCGCGGCCTCGACTGGGACCATATGGCCGGATCGGTCGGCGCCGACGGAGATGCCGGCGTGCTGCTGTCCCCGGTCGATGGCGGCATGGCCTGGCATGTTCGCTGGGCCTGCGGCCGGGTGGGGCTCCACAGGACGGGCCGCGAACACAAGTTCGAGCTAGCTTTCCTGCAGGTGGGTGGGGATCGATGGGCTGTTGGGGGCCGACCCATGCGTGTTCTGCTCGCACTCCGTGTTAGGCATGGGCTCGCTTGGGCGGGGTACAGCATCTCGCGAGGGAGCTCACCAACAGCAGGGCTCGCTGCTACTCCTTCAGCGCGTCGTGGCAATGCCCTGCCACGAAACTCATCAGATGGGCGCGCAATCAACGGGAGCATGGGGCCATCCGTGGGGTCGTCACCGACGGAGCAATAACGCGGATGGAGCTGGCGTGCCTCCCTCCGGAGTGCCGTGTCGATAGATTCTACGCCACAGCGGCTGAAGGGGAGCAAGGGTCCCAGGCCAGGCCTTGCTCTATCTGTCATAGCTGTTACACTCCGCTCATCCGTACCCAATGACGCCTCATGGCTCCCGTCGTTTGCATACATGCATGCATCCGCCCATCCCGTCAGAGCTGGACCACAAACGGCGCGCCAGTGCATTCCTCGCACGCGTTTCGGCCGGGGCAGGCCGTGCAGCGCGGCCTTGCGTGGACCCACGGCGACCAGGACGGCAACCGGAGCATCGGCCGCCTGGTGTGCCAGCCGAACACGGCAGGTAGGCCAGCCGCCCGGCGGGATAGGCGGGATAGCGCCGCGTCGTGCCTTACTAGCCTTACGTACTTACATTACTGCACCTCGCCCCTACACGTACCACTGCCGCGGCTCCGTCCGTGCGTCCATCCACGTTGTATATTTAGTCTGCCGCACACCGACCGAATAATCCCGTGTCTGACTGTCTGCCGACGACTCCTGCCCCGTATGCGACCCTCCCTCACGTCGTGCCTCAGAGCACGTGCTGGCAAGGTGGAACGCAACCCACCATGGCTTCGTCTATGCTGCGGGGCGACCCTTGGGCTGCTTCGAGCTATTCTACGCCCCTCGCCGCGGCGACCCCATTACGGTGTTCATCGCGCAACGGGGGCTGCGGGTATGTACACCCCTGCTGGCCTCCTCCAGCATGCATCGCGCGCATCTGTTCTCCCTGCTCTCCCCTGCCTAAATACAGCTTCGAGGCTCGCTCTGTCTTCGCTTGATACTAGTGTCGCAGCACTGCAATTTCTCTGCCATTCGATGCCCCGCGCTGTAGGCAGTCTCAGCACTGCCCTGGATTGCTTCGCTCGGCTTGCTTGCCGCGAACATTAGCGATGGTCCCTGAACTTGCGACATGTACCTCACCGCAGGTGACGCGCGGCAAGGACTGGCCGGGAGAAGCGGGCGACGAACGGCAGGGCAAGCTGATGCGCCCGTTGCGGGTGGCGGGAAGCTGTGTGGTGTGGCAGGTCAAGTGGGACAGACGCAGCGGCGGCGAACTCGAAGAGGCCCGCGCAGGCCTGCCCGGCTCCGGCGAGTGTGACCTCCAGGTGCGGTCGGTCGGGCGGGTGGGCGCCAAGCAAGCCAGTACGGGTGGCGCAATTGGTGCTCACACTGACAGACGACAGCCTGCTGCTGCTCGGCTGCTGCGTGCGGCGTTCAACGAAGGGCAAGATGCTAACGAACGAACGCCGTCGGCATGCCCGTTGATCACCGCTTCGCTTCATTGAATGTCCGCTTGCAGTACCCGCTGCACGGTGAAGACCTGGCGGCCGGGAACCTCTCGGCCGGCTGCATCGTCACCCTGGCGCCCGAGTTTGCGTTGCACGGGGACGCCAGCGTCGGGCCGCTGCGGCGGCCGGGGTCCGACCTGGGCGTCGTGGTGCAGAGCGGCACTGCCAAGGACGGCACCAGCCGGTGCCAGGTGAGCGCAAGCGTGAAGCAGAGGCTTTAAAGGCGTGTCACATAGATGGGGACGAAGTGTGCGCGTGCGTGGGATGCGCGCGCTGTGAAGCAGACACTGCGCAGCTTGGTGACAAGAGCTGGCTGGCCCCATCCGGAATGCATGGGGATAAGGAAGGGTGTACCCCCACCCAGTCCTTCATTAGGGCTGCCGGCCGCTTCCACCAAGTGGGCTTTTTCAGTTTAAGGCGTTGCTTGCATAGGCGCGCACCACCCTCTCAGCCAGCGCTCTGTGTGCCGGCATTCGTCTCGCGATCCCTTCACCCGGACATGGCCTGGGTACGCTTAAATGCAAAGGAACGGCGGGTCCCCCCAAAAGATCACTGGAAGCTTGTCCGACCTGCAGCGACCTTGCAAGAAGCACCAGTGACGTGGCCGCATGCATGTATTCTGCTGGTGGCCCCATTACTAGGTGCTGGCTGTCAATTTGGACAACGGTGACACGCGGCAGTGGTGGTACGACCGGGTCGCGCTGCTGCCGGTGTCCTCACGCGCGGCAGCCAACAAGGCGCCACAGGTTGGTTCGTTGCTTTATTGGGGCGTGAGGGAGGCTGCGTGTGCGCGGCGGGACACAGGTGTCTGGGTGATGCGCCGCAACCAGGCGCGTGGCCACCCTACATACACAAGGGTGTCTGCCCTGACCCGAGCGGTGGTATGGGGGCAACCCTCACTGCCACCACTGCCCCGACGCCCCACTGCACGCTGCTGCAAACTCTCGAGGATGCCACTACGGGTGAAATCCCATTCACTTTGAGTACACAAGCAAATAGCCCCACTGCACGCCCGACCGACCGACCTGCGCGCCCGCCGGCCCTGGCACCGCCCGCAGCACATTCGGCTCAATCGGGACGGCCGTGCGGCGTTCCGGGGGTGCCGGAGCGGCATAGGCAGCAGTGCCGATGGCGGCGACACGGGCCGGCCTTGCACGGAGCTCTGGTACTGCGGCGCGAATATGGGGCAGTGCCGCTGCGGCTGCTGCGACGGGCGGTGCGGGCCAGACAACGGCTGCCCCTGCCTGGCGTGTCTTGAGCTGGCGGGCATTGAAGAGCCCCGCAGTGCGCCATGGTGAGGACCCGAGCGCGGCGGCCGCCTCGGGATGAAACATGGGCGCAGTGCGTAAGCGGACGTGTGGTGGATGGGACGGAGGGCGAATCGGGATGAGGGACACATCAGCACTCAGGTGGATATAGTGTCGGATATGTGTAGTGCAGCCACATGTCGTTGTGTTCGTTTCCAGGGTGCTTGCCGCGTGGCTGCGGCGCGCGACTCTCCCGGAGGCGTGAATGGAGGATAGCTCGCGGCGCTATGGTTGGGGCGGTGAGGGGGCGTGATGCTGGTCGTGAATGTGATGCGAGGGGACCAAGGGGCAAGCGAGGCCGCAGGCTCTAGCTGCAGGCTCTGTGCGGTACCAGCAGTGGGGCAGGTGGAGGCTGCGGCGGCTGCGCAGCGGCGGCCGTGCAGTCGTGCAGCGCTAACGTAGCCCGCAGGGCCGGGTCTGCTATCTTATTTGACGCGTGTGCAAGATTGCAGTTTCGGGAGCGAGTGGGTTGGGCCGCGACGGGGTTGGTTGGCATCTCTTGGTGGCCGCCGGGCCCAACGTTGAAGCCGGGCGGGGCCAGCGGCGCACCGCAACGCAGGAAAGCATAAGTGGGTTGGCTCTGCCCTTGCTCGCTCGCTCCCGTGCACGTGTTAAGTAGAGACACCAGGACCCCCGCCCCAAAGGCAAGGGCCGGGACCTGCAGGTGCTTTGGATGCCACGACCGGCTGACCAGCAGTCCTCCCAGCTGGGCAGGGGATGCAGGTGCTCGCTCCTCTGGCTGGACCGGTCGACTGGGAAAAGGGACGCAGCCCCAATCCGTCTTCTGTCTGGGGCTGCCGGCCGCCCCCCGACCATCGGGATTGCTTCCGTTCAAGCCGTTGGAACGCAGGCGCCAACCACACTCTCAACCAGCGCTCTACGTCACAGTGCCGGATACCGTCTGGGACGCGACCCCTGGTCCCTTCACCCGGACATGGCCGGGGCACAGGAAGCCTCCTGCCGGGGCACGCTTGCGTCAAAGATAAGGCTGGCCCCCCGGCCCCCCGGCCTCTCGCTAGCATCAGCGCACAGCCGCTACCGTAACAGCCGCTGCCCAGCCAGCCAGGCATGACCAGGAGGCCGGGCCTGCCCTCGCA
>BDDC01000095.1:104971-116142 GCA_001662425.1 Chlamydomonas sphaeroides | reverse complement strand
GAAGCCACCATCCCCCCCGAAGCCACCATCCCCCCCAAAGCCACCATCGCCTCCCAGGCCGCCCCCCAAGCCCCCATCTCCCCCGAAGCCACCATCTGCCCTGCCTCCACCCCTTGCCTCCATCCCGCTGTCTACTGGGGTGTCGGCTTCTGCCGAGCTCAAGGTGGACGCGGACAGTGCTACACTGCCTGCCAGTGAGACGATGATGCCTGGCACTGCCCAGGACTCTGATCAAGAAGCCACGGTCGGAGCTGTTGTAGCCCCTGCGGAGCCAAATTCTGCTGCTGCGGAATCAGCGACGGTCGTGCAGCCACATGGCTCCCCACCAACAGCGACCCGGACGATCATCGCGGCTGTGGGCGGTGCTGTGGGCGGCGTTGCCCTGCTGGCAGCGGCGGTGCTGGGTGTGATTCGCTGGAGAAGGGTGCGGCCAGGCCACCCTAGGGTTGTGCCTCTGTAGTGGCTGCTTCATTGACGCCTGACGGGCTCAGGCATATACATGCGCCTTGATTGTTCAAGAAAGAGACGTAGACGGGGTTGCTGATTGTGTGTATGGCCTTGTTCGATCGTGGAATTACCGGTGTGTTTTGGGGCTGAGAGTCAAATTGTTGCGTTATACACATGCCTCCTCGCTCGCCCCTAGCTAAAAGAGCATTGCGAGGCAAAATGTTATGAGGAGGAGCTGAGAGAGCTCAACCTCGGCGGCTTGCTTTTGGCACGTGCCGCTTTGCAGCAACTTGCTGTGCAGCATCTTGCAACACAGCCATCGTGAAGACGTAGCGTCTTGACCTACCAGGGGACCGGTTTTCATATCTTACTTACTTTCTAACAGAAGTTATATTCCAAACGCAATTCTTAGTTATACCTTATCAATCGCAATATGTGTTTGTCGCTGAGCTATCTCATGTGGTACAAACTCAAACCAGCGGAGATGGGGTCTTCAGTTGCGCATCTCAACTTGATTGATTCCTCCTTGCTTATAATAATTTTACTCGATCTGACTTGAGTGGTCTATTAAAGGCAATCTATGCGACAGTTATCAAACCATTCCTTGAACTCTTTCTGTCAGGTCGTTGCACTTCGATCGAGCTCGGAGCGAGCCGCCTTCGTAATACAGCTCTCGGCACATGCTCATCTTCACACACTACACTGCTCAGACACACTGACAGAATTGACAGGTTCTGATGTCCTTACAATTCCTTCCACGCACCCGCTGTGTTTCTCGGCAGCGTGGCAAGAGCAGCAGCTTCTAAACTTGCATCACCTTCGCCTCACGTGCTTATTCCTGTGCGTAGCCATGGTGCACCATCCCGTACCTCGCCCATGTAGCTCATACCCGGCAAGCGGCTGTGTCGGCAGCCGCGGACATATAGGTCAGCCAGCGAGTCGGCGGGGCACATAGCGCACGAGCGCAGGGCGGGGCGCTGGTGGCTGGGCGGGCGGGCACCAAGCGGTCGGTTGAGGCACGCGTGCCGGAGTGATCAAGAACACTGCCTGTGCAGCTGCTTCCATCAGCAGCCGGGAAAACAGCTAGGGGCCGACCGGGTGATCCTCACCACCCTGCGGCACATTATGCAAGGGGGGGGGGGTCAAGTGGGCTGTGGGGGCGTGCGGGGGGTGGGCGGAGTGGGGACGGGGGAAAAGATAGAGGCCCGCCGCCAGACGGCCCCACCCCAGCAGGGTGCACCGCGAGCGAACGAGGGCAACGCACGGGCGCGCGGGGGCGGGGGTCGAGGTGCGTGTACAGAGTCTCACTGTGAATCCAGTGGATCCGAGTATGTGGTGCTATGGGGCAGCTACGCCAAGCAAGAACTGCATGGGGTTCGTGCCGCCCGCCCAACGGCCCTCCTTGCCTGGTGCCCTGGCCTAGCTTACAGCTCAACCCCGCGTCACCAACCGAGCACTTTGTCCCAATAACTGTGTTAGTCCGGCCATGGGCGGCGCCTCTCGCTGGCAGCGTTCGTTCCTGGTGCCGGCGGCAGCCTCCATTGCCGTACACTGCATCTGTTCTTGCCGTCGGTTACAACAATGCCGCACAGGGCATGCATGCGGACCACAACCCACGCGGGCACAGCGGCCTGCGGCATCCATCCATCCATCCACCCATTCTTCTGGGCCCATCAGCTCCTCTAGACCCGCGCAGCCGGCGTGTGCGCGTGGCCCGGGCGACGGCGGCCCCAGCTGCTGTACCTGGATGAAGCGCCACGACACCGCCGTGACACACATGTGCATGGCCCTCAGTAGTCATCCTCGTCATCGTCCTCCTCCTGGTGCCGCCCCCCGCCGCCGCCCCTCCCGCCACCGCTGACGCCGCCGCCCAGCCGCGACTGCTGGCTGGGCTTGGACGCCAGCGATGCCTTCCAAGCCCCCGGCCGCTGCTCCTGCCGCTCCTCGCCGCCGCCTCTCCGGCTGCCGCTGTCGCGCGCCCCTTCGCCGCCGCCGCCGCCGGTGCGTCCGTTGCGCCCCCCGCCGCCCCTGCCAGGGTCCGCACTGTCAATGCTATCGCGGCCGCCGCCGCGGCGCTCACGGGAGGGCGTGCCGTCGTCAGCCCGGCCGCCACCGCCGCCGCCGCCGCCACGGCGACTGCTTGGCGCCGGGCTGCTGCCGGCGGCGGTAGCGCGGCCGCCACGCTCGCTGCCGCCGCCAGCGACGGAGCCGGTGTCGCCGTCTGGGTTGGCGTTCGCGCCGGCTCCACGAAAGAGCTGGGGGACCAAGGGGCGGCGTATCTATCTCAGTTGATGGCGTCGATAAGGTCAAATGCATGGTTATCGTCGATCTGTTTATAGCTAGCATTGATGCAAGATACGACGACTGTCGGCGCTGCGGAAGAAGTGCCATTGGGGACCGGAAGCGTTTTGCGGCAGCGCGGGATGTTGGGCTAGGCACACACTGACGACTGAACGCACAAAGCACGGCTGGGCGCGCTTGCGTGCACTTTCACATACACAGCCGAGCCAGCCCGAGGTCAGGAGCGCCTGCATTAGCGCATGCGCGGGCTTGCGGTTGTGGCGCACCAACGCAGCCCGCCCGCCAACCTGGATGCAGCCGTAGCCCACTCAGCAAGGCAAGGTACGGCTCAACGCCAGCGCATGCATGCGCGACCTAGCTGCAGTGACACCCGCAACCAGCCGGTTGCTGCTTCCTGAGAATACGGTGATCATTCCTTGTTGTTTAAGGAAGTCATGCAAACCCTAGCCACGATCCAAGCCCACCGCCCTGCTGTCTCCGCAGCACGCGGTCCTCCACTGTCGAAACACGCACACACACGCTATGTTGATTATTACGAACACACGCTCCGACCCTCGCCCTTCCCCCGCCCTGTTCCCCCCCTCACCTTGAGCGGCGCCTTGAAGACCCCCAGCACCTTGTCCTGGAGCGCGCTGCCGCCCTCGCCCTCGCCCCCGCCACCGCCGCCACGGCCCACGATCCGGTCGATGCCGACCGCACCCGCGGCCGCCACTGCGCGGCCCGCCACCGCATTGCCCAGCTGCGTAGCGGCCTTGAGCACCATCTGAGGGAGGGGGAGAGGGGGCCCACGGCATCGTGGTGGGTTGTGTGTTCATGCTCAAGGAATGTCAGTAACACGCACGGTCGCGGCCGTGTGCGCGCGGCATGTATCGCATCCACGCCTCTTCCGCTTACGCCGCATACCTTGCAGCCTGCATACGCCACGCTGCCCACGCACGGCACGCCCAAAACAATACACACGCCTCCCGCCCCCTGACCCTACCCCCGGCCCCACCTTGCCGCCCATGAACGCCACGCTGCCCAGCGATTCGGGCACTTGGAAGGGATCGAACTCCTCCTCCTCCTCCTCCTCGGGCGGGGGCTGGCCAGGGCAGTGGGCGGCGGCGGCAGCATGCGCACACCCGATTCTAATACCGAGCTCGATTTCGTAAACACCCCTTGATGTGAAAGAAGTCGGGGCCGCACATGCAGGCGTGCTCAGCAGTAGCCTTGCGAGCACGGCGGTGCACGGCCGGGTGCGATCAACTGCGGCGAGCTAGCGCGGCCTGCACCGCGGAGCGCACCTCAAACAAGTCGGAAAAGCGGCAGGCCGTGATGGGCTCCGGCTGCGGGGCAGGGGGGCGGTGGGCACAGGGTTGGGCACTGCACGGCACGAAGTTGTGGGGTGGGCTCGTGCCGATACCCCACAGGCCGAGGCCACGCTGCCGCCCCACCAACAATTCACGCAGCGGCGTACACGTACCGTGGCACGGGCAGCCCCAGGCGGCGCCAGACAGCCCTCGCGTCTCCTTCTTACACAAGCAAGACGTCCACGATTCAAACCGATGGAGTCCAATGACTCCGAGCACGGTGCGATAGCTGGCCCCAGGCCAAGGCCCCCCCAGCCTCCTCCACAGCCACACATGCAGTCTTACATGAGGCATCAGTAGGTATCATGAGGCTCGCAAGGTACGGCGGCCCACCTCGACGGTGTAGGCGACCACGGTGGCCATGTGGTACACGGACGGCCCATCGGCGTCCAGCGCGCCTGGCAGCTCCACACCGCGGCACACCTAGGGCCAGGGGGTGGGCGGGTGTGGGGTGTGAGGCGGGGGCCAGGGTCAGGCGGGCGAGGGCACGGGGCCAGGAACCGCTACGCCTCTCGCTGCTCTCCCCGCAGCCAACACCGCACATGCCGCCCCTCGCCACCCCTCCCAAACTTCATTCAGTTTCATCGACACAGTGACAGCTCGGCTGAACAAGCTCCATCTACACTTTCCGACCGAGATGCGAGGGCCGCCGCGCACCTTGAGCTCGCCGCCCAGCACCGCCACCGAGCGCCGCCAGCTCTCGCACACGGTCTCCACGGAGCTGAGACCGTCCACGTGGAACTCATGTACCACGCCCTTTCCCCCTGCGCCCTCCTTGACTGTCAGCAGCCGCAGCACCGGCGGCCCCTCGCCCACGGCCCTGGCGACCTCGCCCTGCCCCGGCCGCTGCCCGCCGCCGCCCTCGGACCCGGCGTCCTCGGACCCGAACCGCGCCGCCGCCGGCCCGCCGAAGTCCAGCTGCAGCACCGCGGATCCGGGCCCGGATCCGGAGTCGCGGTTCCGGCCAGATCCGGCGGAGATGGGGCAGGGCACGAAGGCGGAGCAGGTGGCTGGGTCCAGGTAGGCGCGGCCGGATCCAACGGCCCGCGCTAGGTCCTTGGCGGCGCGCTTGAAGGAGGTGGCGGCGGCGTTGCCGGGCCCTGGGAAGCCGGCGGCCTCGAAGGCCGAGGCCAGCGGCAGCGAGGCGGCGGGCTTGCGGACGGAGGCGACGAGCTGGATCCTGAATGGGGAGAGAACGGGCCGTGGAGTGTGTGTGTGTGTGTGTGTATGTATTGGTGTTACGACTGGCGCCCGCTCCCCGTCCCCTACCAGCCTGCCACTTCACCTCGTTCCTTCTCCAGACACGCCCAAACATATACACACGCTCCCCCTGGCCCGTCGCCCCCCGCCCGCACCTGCTGAGGTCGGTCCACAGCGGCAGGTTCACCAGGCTGGCCTCCGCGAAGCAGCGCAGCCCCGGGCACAGCGTCCGGCCGCGGGCGGGCGACGTGAGGTGCTCCACCCGCAGGCTGCGGGCCTTGGAACACCTGGGCGGGGGGTGGGGGAAGGGTAAAGGAAGGCTAGTAACACATGGCACGTACCCTAGCTACCCGCCCTCACCCCCGCCCCAACCCTCCATGCCCCCGCCCCTCACTTGAAGTCCAGCTGCAGCCGGTCGTGGCGCTTGCTGGTGGACACCAGGCGGAAGTGTACGGCACGCGGCAGCAGGTACTGGATGCCGCCGTACAGCCCCGCTGCCTCGCCGTCGGGCAGCGGCACGTAGAGCTACAGCGGGAGGGGAAGGGGGCGAAATGGCGGGCGGAAAGGGAATGGCGGGGGCGGGTGGGAGGTGAGGTGCGGGAGGGAGGTGCAAGGAGGCGCAAGGAAATGGCGGGCACGGATGCTAGACGCGGCGGAGTCCCGACCACATCCAGCGCCGGGCGGCCCGCGCCGCGTCTGGCCCCGCCATGCGCACTCACCACCCATGTGACATCCCACCTCCTCCCCCGCCACCATTCCCCTCCCGCCCCCACCTGCTTGCTTTCCTCACCCGCGACCAGCCCCGCCTCCTGCTCGCAGCCCACCAGCCGTCCCTGCCACCTAAACAAACCAGTGTTTCCTCCTTCCACACCCACTCGCCTCCCGCCCCCACCTGCTTGCTCTCCTCATCCGCAATCAGCCCCGCCTCCTCCTCGCAGCCCTCCAGCTGCGCCGCCAGGTCCGCCCACGAGGGGATGGCCCCCAGGAAGCCCACCAGCAGCTGAGTGGCGCGGCCCTGCTTGGCCAGCTTCTCGCCGCGCTTGTCGTTGCTGAGGTGGCGATGGGGCGGGTATTGTGCAAGCAGGGGGCCGAGGGGGCGGGGTGGGCGAGCAGGGGGATGTACCATGGGAGCAACGAACTGGTTGCGAGCCTCCGAGCGTAAGCCCGGGCCCAACGTTGAGCAGGGGGAGTCAGGGCGGGTAGGGCACGCGGGGGCCGCGAGCAGGGGGAGCCAGGACGCGCGTGTCGTTGCTGCAGGGGGGCCACACAGCGGGTAGGGTTCGTGGCGTTCGAGGGCGCTGAGAGCCGGGCAGGAGGGCGGAGAGGGCAGCGGGGATGGATGGCAGGGCGGGGAGCAGGGATCCGGGCGCCAGTCCAGTGCGAGCTTGGCCGTAGCTGCCCGGCCCCGTACGACAAGAGAGGCTCGCATAGCCTGGCGCGCCGAGGCCCCGGTGGCAGCGCACTGCCCTGCCGCTGCGCCTCTACACACGCGCGCGACGAGTAGCCGCTGCATCCATTGCCATGACCCGTAAGGCGCCCCTACCGCGCCCCCCCCCCTGCCCACCGCACCGCAGCTCCAGGTCGTAGTCCCAGTACTCTGGCCGCTGCTTGGCCTCGGGGTCCATCATCTCGGGCGGCAGCTCGCTGTGGCGGGGGGCGGAAGAGGGGAGGGGGCAGTGGACGCAGGTGAAGCGGGTGAGGCAGGATAGGGAGGCAGCAGCTGAGGAGGAGGGCGGCAGCTGGGGATGGGGCAGATACAAGGCTGGGCACGGGCAGGAAGCGGGAGGGGGGTAATGGCCTTTGGGTTCGGCGTCTCATCGGCGCCCCACCTGCTGTCCGTATCACCATAGACGACACATGGCTAGGCGTAACAATCTTCTCCTAAGAATTCTAGAACTTGATCATACCGGTGAACGTATGCACAGGAGTCACCGTCCGGTCCTCGCCGGCGCCCCACCTGAGATCTATCTCCACGAACCCGATGTACTCGTCCTGTCGCGTCCGGTTGTCGTCGTATAGCTCCAGCCGTACGATACCGCGTGCCGTACCGTCCTCATCACGCCGCGCCTCGAAGAAGAAGTCCTGCGCAGCACGGGCCGGGAGCAGGCGCCATGGGATCAGCCACTGGGCCACCAGAAGATATCAACATGGTGGCGCCGCCTTGGGCAGCCGGTTACGTGGTCCATAAAGCTATCGAGTCGCATCGTCGACGTATTGATGTTGTCATTACAAGATGCGAGGGCTGCATGGCTCTGCTGGGCCGCACGGCGGGCGACGATGGCGTGATGTCCCTCGTGCGGCCCGCCCTCGCGGCGACCGAGCGCCCGGCAGCCAAGGGACCAGAGCGCCCGCATGCCCCGTTTCCGCATTGCCCGTGCACGTATGGAACGTACACATGCCCGTGCACGTATGGAACGTACACATGCCCGTGCACGTATGGAACGTACACATCGTCGAGTGCTGCTTGGCGCCAGCCGCACCGGGCTCCGTGCAAGACAACCCAGCGCTGTCTGGGCGTCTGCCCCGGGCTTCGGGTCCCCAATCGACTCATGCACGGTGCCTTGTGACCAGGTGCATCCACGAGGCCGTGCTGGGTGGCCCCTGCCCGGCCCCCGCCAGCCCCGGCCCCTCCTTCGGCTGCCAGCCGAACGCTCCAACATTTCGCGCCTCGGAGCCCCAGGCTGTGTCTCAGCCAAGCGCCTCCCTGTACCCCAGCCTTTGGATGGCGCAAGGAGGCCCGCTGGCCGCCGCCGTGGGGCTGCGGCGGCCTCAGGCTGCATGGCGCCTGGCGCCTGAGCGGCCACACCCCAAGGCCGTGTACCGGTATGACATCTTGGCGCTGCCTGGGGCCGCGGCCGAGCCTCACCTCCTCCCACACGGGGTTGGGCTCTTTCCGGAGGTGGCGTGTCTCGCCCAGCACATCCCCGTCGAAGTACACGCGGACATAGGGGTCGGTGGACCTGCGGGGATGGGGCGGGGCCAGGGGACGTGGTTGCAAAGAGTGTAGATGACTTCTGGGTTGCGAGCGACAGCCTGACGGGGGTTTGGGGGCGGCACATCTGATCGCCGGGTGGGTGGGTGCAAATTGCCTGGGACTTGCCAGCCGAGAAGGTCAGTCCGCGGCAGGTCGGTGCCGGAGACGACCTGAAGCTGGACGCATATTGAGGATGCGCCGCTCATTCAGCCTTATCGCAGCGGCTGCCGAAGCTGCATGGCCGCGTCGTTCGCCGTGCCCGCACCCTGGTGCGGCCGAGCGTGTCGCGAATGTACGTTGTTTAGCTATAAGCTTGATATGACGATTGCAACTTTGAGCTGTCAGCGCGAGGGTGGAAGGAGTGAGCAATTGCCTTGCGCTGACCAACACAAAGTTCAACTGCAAAGCATCAGGGCGATGAGCATCAGAGTTAATTATGCTCAGGTACCAGCGCCGAAGGTATGGCGCCGCAGCGGACGACATCCCCCCACGGCAAGATACCCGCCGAGAAACCCACACGCGCCCTCACTCCTTCCCCGCTGACCCCCAAGCCTACCGAGTTGCGAGATTCCCCGCGCGGGTTAGATAGGGTGCTGCATTTGCTGGTATACAGCGCACGCTTATACAGCCTGCATCCCCCGCGCAGCTCACGCACGCGAGCTACGCTATGCTGCTGTGCTAACGTCAAACGCGCCCAGGAGACGACCTGAACGCGCCGCGCCGTCCATCATCGCTGCAGCGCTGAGCAGCACCTCACGCGAGCTGCAATCATGCTGCACTCGACACTCCTCACCGGTGGTCCACACCAGCCCCTCGAGGCAGACGCGCAGGCAGCGCCCCGCCGAACCGCACGTGGGTTGGCCCCCGCCGCCGCCCGCCGCGGCCCTGCTGCCGCCCGCAGGCAGCACACAGCCGGCCCCGCCCCCGCCACCCCCGCTGCACCGCTGCTGCGCCGCATTGCTACACGCTACACGTGTATGGCTTCCTACGTACTGGTGTGTCGGCACCCGGGGCATGCGCCTCGGCACCAAGCCCGCTTGCATCCGGTGGCACCTTGCGCCCAGTTGCCGCCGCCCCAGGCCGCCGGCAGCACCGCGCCCGTACCACGCCGCCGCCGCCGCCGCCGCCGCGCCTGGCCCGCCACATGCCAGCCGGCACCCGCGTCCAACTGGCCCCCCCCCGGCCCCGCTCCCCGCGGCCACCGGCCCCCACAACGCAACTGCAACTCGCGCCGCCAACCCTCCACACACACACACCGAGCGCCGGCCGCCGGGCCCTCAGCTGCTGCCCCGCCGCCGCGACCAGACCAGCAGCCCCGCTCCCACCGCCGCCAGCGCCACCGCCGCCGCCGCCGCGGCCGCCGGCCGCGAAGCCGCCTCCACCACCCCCAGACCAGCGCCGCCAGGAGGCCCCACGGGCGGCTCCGCGCCCTCTGGCCCGCTGGCCTTGCCGCCGCTGCCGCCGCCGCCGCCGCCGCCGCCCCGGCCGCCGCCACTGCCGCCGGTGCCGTACCATCTGGCAACCAGGGCCGAGCCCAGCCGGTGGAGCAGACTGGGAGGCCTGGGGGCAGGATGGGCCGCGGCAGGGCTGGATGCGCCATTGTGCCGTTGCGGGTGGCAGGCGGGGTGGCAGCGCTACCCTCGCCAGGGACCCAAAGCAAGGGACCCAGAGGCGGGACAGGCAAGCGGCACAGTCTGGTCGCTCAACCAGCGCCATGTCCAACCGGCAGATGACAAGCAGCACGGCGACCACCCCAAGCTGACTGCACGATGGCCCATGCCCGCCCCCAACATAGCCGCATCCGCACCAACTGCAAGTGTGGGTACGCCGCACCCACAGCGTCGCACCCGGACAGCATGCTGCGCCACTGACGCATGCACCAACAACACACATATGTGTGCTATATGTGTGCTGCAGCGACGATGCAATGCGTTTTCAACGACGCGGCCCCGCACCTGGGCAGCATGCTGAGCGCCGTGTAGCGGGCGGTGGGCGGCGAGGGCAGCAGCCGCCGCAGCGCCTCGCGCAGTGCGGCCGGGCTGCAGCCGCCCAGCACCTGGCGGGCGGGGCAGCAGGATGGGGCAGGGGCGGCCGGGGGCACCAGGAGCAGGAGCAGGGGACGTGGGGACACGGTGGATGGGTGCAGGGCGTTTCCCCAGGCAGGCAGGCCAAACCCTGGCCCTTCCTCGCCCTTGCCACCCTTCCCGCACCTTCTCGCGCGCCTCCATGTTCTTGCCGTACACGGAGCTCAGGTCCCGGCCCAGCAGCGTGTAGGAGCGGGACTGGTAGCCCGTCACCACCACCTGGGGGGCAGTTGGGGGAGGGGGGGGAAAGAGAAGCACATGCGCGGTTGCATGAAGCGGGCTGCCACGGGCAACCATAGCGGGCCATGCGCACACATGCTGGCGGGAGGGGGCAGCACGCGACGCGCCCGACCGGCCCAACTCTCTTGCCAAGTCCGCCCGTCGGCAGCCAGTGGGCCCCTCGTGCCGCTGCCTCCGGGTTGTGCTCACCTCGTGCCAGTAGCTGTTCTCCGCCTGCCGGAGGGCAGCAGGGGGCCGCGAGGCGGGCAAGGGTCAGAGGGGATGTACCATGGGTGTCATGAACTAGCTGCAACCCTCCCAGCGCTGCCGGCGCCCGGACGCGCCTCCCCTGCAATTACACCCCTCTCCCTACCCCTCCCCATTCCCCCACCTGGCTGTTCTCCCACGCCAGCCGCTCGAGGTGCACCAGCGTGTCCACCTCCTCGGAGGACATGTCGGTCTGCTGCAGGGTGGCCACCTAGGGGCAGGGGGGCAGGGGGGGCAGGGGGGGGGGAAGGGACCGAGGATGACGAGCGGAAATGAGAGCGTGCGTGTTTCAGAGAGTGCACCCCTTCCCTCTTGCCCGCCCCCCACCTT
>BDDC01000095.1:86690-103241 GCA_001662425.1 Chlamydomonas sphaeroides | reverse complement strand
GGTGCATTTAACCGCATTCCCTTCGCGCACGGCCGACGCGCCACTCTACCCGGGGCGTGCTGTGCCGCTTGTGGGGTTCTGTTCTACCTAACACTGGAACACACACCGTGGTGTTCTGTTCTACCCAACACTGGAACACACACCATATTATCCTTATACGTATTTCTGAACACACCGTGTACACGTCGCCCGCCACGAACCGCAGCCGCTGAAGCAGCCGCGTCTCCAGCGCCCTGCGGTGGTTGGGCGGGCCAAGCACGGAGCCGCTTACACGCGCGCGGTCGCCAAGGAACGCGCGGCCGCTTGCGGTCGCGCGAACCCCTTAGGCCAAATATCAATGGCAGCAGCTCTAACAGGCGGACCGGCTGCTGCCACCGTTCCGTGGCCCGTGGGTCACACTGGACTGACATGCAGTATGGCGTATTAATGTTTACTACATGGTATAACGATACGACACACACGTATGGACAAGTAGTCGGTGCCCCGACCTGCAGGCCAGCGACAGCCACACCAGCTCCTCGCGGGCAGTGGGTCGGGCCAGGGTGACGGGGAACGTGATCTGCGCCTGGGCCACCGGGGACACCATGGACACCTGGCAGATGGGGAGGAGGGAGGAGGGGAGGAGGGGGAAGGGTGTTATAATTGGGTATATAGGTTGCGAGATCATGGCGGGGAAGGGGAACGGGGGTTTGTGTGTGTTTGCAGTGTGGCAGCCAGTTCAGCGCAGTACGGGCACGGGGGCGCAGTACGGCACGGTGCCGTACCTTGACGTCCTCCACCACGGGCGCCTCGGGGAAGCTGTACGGCAGCGGCTTCACGTCCTGTGGCCATAGTGGGGTTGGGTGGACGGCAGGAATGCGGGCGCAGGGTCGAGCTGCCGCCATGACGCCCTCGCCATTCGCTGCGCATCATCACACTGTCACAATAGAACAGCATCCCAACAGCACAGCGTCCCAGCAGCACAGCATCGCTTCAGCACCAGCATTCCACCAAACAGCGCTGGCAGGGCCCACCTTGGGCTGCTTGGGCGGCGGCAGGCCGGTGGTGGGGATGGTGGCCAGGTATCGAGCCAGCAGCGGCTCCAGCTCCTCGCGCGTCACGTTGCCTGCCCCAAGGGGGAAAGGCGGGCGGTTTTACGCGCACCCATTGAGGGGGAGGCATTGCCCGCTCGTGGCAGCGCCAGTCCGGGAGCCGCTCCCCGGCGGGGTCGCGAGCACGCACGGCCCACAGCCCCTTCCGTTCCCCCAACCCACCCGCCCTCACCTGTGAGCACCAGCGTGAACTTGGCGGGGCCGAGCACACGCACGCATACACAGCCGCGCCCCCACAGCCCCCTCCCTTCCATCCTCTCGCCCGCCCTCACCCGTGAGCACAAGCGTGAACTCGGCGGGGTTGCGCCAGCTCAGGTTGTGGTGCGCCAGCGCCAGCGCGGGGTCCACGCCCTCAAAGTCCTTGGGCGCGAAAGGAGGGGATGTATCCAGGCGGGTAGCGAACGAGTCAACACACCGAACCGGAAGTTCGGGCCCGAGAAAGCTGATGCTGGACCCTCCCAGCCCATCACCGTCACCGTAGCCTCCACCGCCATCGCCGCCAACGATGCCACAGTAGCGTAGACCACGGCAGGCTTCCCAACACTACGCTGAGCCTACGCTATCAGTCCGGAACGGCCAGTGGTGCATCGTACGCGGGTTGGGCTCGGCCGCATGCAAGAGACGAACGTTCGCGGAAAAAGGAGGGGAGCGCAGGGGTGGTCGAGCCGGGCGTGCGGGTTCGTGTGCAGTGACTACACGCCCACCGCGAGCCCCATGCTCACCTCGAGCGTCAGCTGCTTGAAGTAGTAGCAGTTGCCGTAGTTGACGTAGCGCACCCGGTTGTGGTAGCTGTGCAGCGGGTTGCGCAGCTGCGCCTCGATGCCTGGCGGGGCAGGGGCGTGGGAAGGGGGAGGGCAGGAGCTGCGCGTGTCACAGGGCTGCAGCTCGCACAGCGCGGCCGCAGCCGCTGGCCTGCCTGCGCCTACAACCCCTATCTATCCTACAGCGCCTCCTCGGCGCCAGGGCAAGAGGGCGAGGCTGCCTGTCCCCCGCACGGGCCGGCGGCCCGCACGCCACACACACATTCTGTCCCACGTAACGCTTAAACACACATATTGACACGCCCCAGCCCTCCAGCATCCCCCGCCGCCCCCTCCCGCTCCTCACCCTGGCGGACCAGCTTGCAGGCGGTGGCCACCTCCTCGGGCACCAGCCGTACCCTGCGAGGGGGGAGGGAGGGGGGCAGGGAGGGTGGCAGGGAGGGGTTGATGGGGAGGGTGGCAGGGGGGGAGGAGGGAGGGGTGGCTGGGGAGACCTGACGACCACCACCGGCACGCGCAGCTCCCGCTCTCCCTCCCCCCCTTCCCCGTCCCCCTTCCTGATTGCCGAGCGTTACGCCTTCCCAACGCCTCCTTTCTTCCCACACAAACACAAACACACGGCACGCCCCGACACCCTCTCGTCTGTGCCCACCCCGACCCACTGGGTGGTGAAGAGCAGGTGCACCAGCTGGAAGGCGGTCTCGAGGTCGGTGGGGCTCTGCACGCCGCGCAGGGTGCGGTAGTAGGCGCCTGGTGGGGGGGGGGGGCCGGAGGGGGCGGAGAGGCGGCGGAATGTTGAAAGGGAGCACAAGCAACGGGACAGGGCCTTCCTCCCCCTACATCAAAAACACGCACACACGGCATTCTTACCCCATCCGTTTCCCCCAGTTCCTCACCCTCGGAGATCTCGATGTCCACGCGGCGGCCCGCCAGGATGTCGCCCAGCACCTCGGGCTTGAAGCCAAAGACGCCCATGTTGCCCGCCAGCGTGCCGGCCAGGGAGGCGGTCACGAACAGCTCCTGCGGGACCTGGGGGGCCGGGAGGGAGGGGCAGAGGGGCAGCAGGGGAGCAGGCGGGCCTGGGAAGCGGCTCGCTTCTGAACGGCCCAGCGGCCGACCCGGTGCCGAGCCGTGCACCCGCCGTACCCTTCAAACATAGTTACACATCCCACTCCCGTTCCTTTCCTTTCCGTGCTTCATTTGCGTACCTGCCTACTCGCTCCCTAGCATCCTTCGCCCACGCAGCCCTGCGCTGCCCTCCCCACCTCGCTCAGGCCGCCCAGCGCCCAGCCGGTCACGTGCACCTCGTCCCGCATGAAGGAGGTGGTCTTGAGCGCCACCCGCATGCCGTTGGACAGCGTGAGCTCGGTCACATCCAGGGGGGCCTGGGGCGGAGGGGAGAGGGATGAGGAAACGCGTGTGTTTCGGTCAGTGTGTGCGGCGGGGCAGGGCACCTGGCGGGGGATGGCGCGCTTGAGCGCCACTCGCATGCCGTTGGACAACGTCAGCTCCGTGGCGCCGAGCTGCACCTGGCAGCGCAAGGCGTCACGCGCTCCAGAGTCTCCAAAACACACACACGCTTTCCCCCTCGTTCCCCCGCCTCTCCCCCTCCCGCCCACCTCGAACCGCCGCTCCGCCACCACGCAGCTCTCCAGCGGCAGCGGCTCCGGCAGCACCTCCATGAGGCTGTCGGGGGCGGCGGGCTCCTGCCAGGGCCCGATGCAGCTGCCCGCCTCGGCAGCCGACACGCGCTCCATGACCTAAGGCCGGGGGGTGAAGGAGGCGGAGGGGTTTGGGAGGCTAGGGTTAGTGTGTGCCGTGGGGCCCCGATGCAGCTGCCCGCCCCACGCGCTCCGTCACCTGGCGACTGGCTGCCCCCGAGGGGTTCTGGGGGCCTCCCGGTTCGTGCCGTGACGGCTGGCCCCCCGCTTCTGCCGCCTGCCGCTGCCGCCCACCCGCCTCTGCCCACCTCCACCACCTCCACCACCTCTGCCCGCCCCCACCACCGCCCCCGCCTCAGCTGCACAGCCGCACCTGCTGCAGCTGCGCCTCTGTGGCGCTGCGGCAGTGGTCCACCACCTTGACCACGCACGAGTCGGTCGGCCGGTAGCGGCCCGCGCATGCCTCCACCGCCGCCTTGCTGACGCGCGGCAGCAGCGTCTTGGACAGCCGCGCCTCGTACTCCTGGCCTGCGGGGTGGCGGCGCGGCCAGGGGCAGGCAGATGGCCACCGCGGGAGCCTGCGTGAGGATGGGAGCCTCATGCCGCGCCAGCTGGCCCCGAGTACGGTGGGTAGCATGGCGGCGGCCGCGGGCGTCCAGTGGGCGTTCAGGCCTTGCAGTGGGCACTGCTGTGGGCCGCCCCCGTTGTTCGCTCATCAAGTCAAGCAAGCACGGCCGTTGCGGGCGGACGCGCGTGCGTGCGCCGTGCGCACCCGTGACAAACTCGTTGTACAGAAAGTGCCGGACGTACTCGTCACGGATGTCCGTGCAGTAGCCCTGGTCGGCCTGGAGGGAGGGGCCGAGGCGGTAGGGTACGGCATTAGGCAGGGCGCGAGGGGCGGCCAGCGTGCGGCCAGAGCACGGCGACTACCGCTCGTACTACCGCTCGTACTACTCGTACCGCTCGTACTACCTTACATCAATCAAAGTGTCATTTACGTTTCCCTCTGCCCTCGCCGCCCCCCGCCCCTCTCCCCCGTCCGCCCGTTCCTTCCTCCTCCTTCCCCCTCCTCCCCCTCCGCAGCCGCCCCCCACCTCGAGCGCCGTGTTCTCCACCTCGCTCTGCAGCTCGCTCACGGCCCGCCGCAGCTCCGCCTCACTGAGTCCGTGCAGCCGCACCCGCGCCACCTCAGTCAGCACCGACTCCAGGGCGGCCAGCACGCGGCCTGGAGGGCGGGGGAGTAGGAGGGGGAGGAGGGAGGGGCGTGTGTGTTTCGGGGGTGGGGCGTAGGCGCACCCAGGGGGCAGGAGGAGGGAGGCAGAACGGGACGCTCGGAGGCAGGAAGCGAGGGCGGCGGGGAGGGGGGCGAAGAGGATGGAGGCAGGGGTGACGAGGAGGGAGGGAGGCAATGAGGGCAGGGGCACACGCACTCCCAGCGAGCTGCGCCACTCCCAAACGCACGCACGTTTCTCCCCCAAGCCGCATCCCCGTCCCTCCCTCCTCCTGCTGCCCTCACCCTCCATGGCCGTGGCGCTCAGAACGCAGCTGCCGGTGGTGGCGGTCAGCGGCTCGTCGCTGACGTTGGCGGCCGCAAAGGGCGGGTCGGGCAGCCGGCTGAGCTTGTAGAGCCTAGCGGGTGGGTGGGGAAGATGCGGGGCGGAGGGACACCGGGATCACACCGTATTACCGGGATGACACGTGTGTGTTGGTTGCGGGCTGGCCGCTGGCTGGCCGCCGCCGTCGCGCATAGAGCTTGACCAAGTCGAGTATATATGCCGTGGATTGGTTGATGCCTCGCGGGAGCGGCGCTCAGCAGCCTGGGGCGTGCTCACTGCGGCCATCAGCGCGAGCGTCGCGGGCCATCACTCGCCTGTTGTTGAGCGCGATCTCAAACACGCTCAGCGCCAGGTGCTCCAGGAAGTCTGAGGGCGTGGCGATGCGCATGCGCTGGAGGGGGGAAGGGGACGGGTAGGGCAGAGGGGAGAGCGTGTGTATGCCTCCCCGATGCGCTGAAAAGGGAGGGGACGCAGAGGGGGGAGTGGGTGGATGGGGAACAGCGGGAAGGGGACGCCGTGTCAGTGAAAGGCTCCCCGCGGCGAGCTTCCGCTGCTCGGAGCCTTCACCCCCTTGCTATTCGGCTCCGTGCGCCCAGCTCGCGCGGCCCATCCCCGTACACTGCCGTACCGGGTGCTTGTACGACACGTACACCGAGGGGTGCTGCGTCTCGCGGTCCACCAGGACCTGGCGAGCAGCGGAGGGGGCGGGGACGGCGAAAAAGCCAGGGGCTGGGCAACACCGTGCATGTGTACATGCTGTACGTGCGATCGGGGTCGGGCAAGAGCAGCTGGGCTGTGACAGGGGCCAGGGCAGGGTGATGCGTTTCGCGGTCAGGTGGCGCCGCAGGGCCCGTCGTGACGTCGGACCGCGCACGCGGCCTGGGCGCCTGGCCCCCTGGACGCACCTTGAAGCGCGGCGCGGCGTGCGGCGCAAAGTCGTAGCGCGGCAGCGCCAGCGGCGGCGGCGGCGAGGGGCCGGCGGCGCCGGCTGAGCCCAGGCGGCGGTGCAGCAGCGAGACCACCTCGTCTGGGGGTGTGGGGGAGAACAGGGGAGGGTGCAGGCGGAGATCCTGTTGTCATGGCGGCGGGGCTAGCACGCCGCAGGCGACCGGGCACACACTGCCGCAGCGCCACTGCCGCAAAGCAAGCGGCCCCCGCATGTGCGGTGGGCCCGCAGACGTTGGGACGCAAGCGGGGAGGGAGGGAACACACCGCGCGGCTGCCACCAAACAGCCTCGCGTCGACAACACACCAACAAGCCGCCAACGGCCAACGGCCAACCGCCGGCAGCGCGCGGTCACTCACCCAGGTCCGCGAAGTCGCCCACCGCCACCAGCGCCATGCGCCCGGGCGTGTACCAGCGGCGGTAGAAGGCGCGCACCGTGTCGGGGGTGCAGCGGCGGATGACGGCCTCGGTGCCGATGGGCAGGCGCTCGCCGTAGCGGGAGCCCTGGGGGGTTGGGAGGGCGGGGCCGGACGTACGGCGGGGATTGAGCTCTCTGCGTACCACCCCTCGCCCCTCGCGCGCTCGCTCGACAGGCGATCATGTTGAGCCCCCGGCCCCGCCCCACACAGGGGGCTGCGCGGCCCGACACCAGCAGCCGGGTCGCGCCCCGTGCCGCCATGGAGGTGGTACGGGCGCCTGCCGCCCCATCCCACATCCCCAACCGCGCCCCGCGCCCCCCGGCCCCCACCCCCGCCCCACCTGCCCTGGAGGTGGTACGGGCGATGGTGGACGCGGCCGCCCGCCCGCTGCCCGCCACCCCATGACCCCAGCCCCCACCCCCGCTCCCCCGCCGCACCTGGAATATGAGCTGCCAGTGCGCCTCCTGCAGCCGCCCGCCCGCGTCCCTGCTCATGCGCCACTCCTCCAGCACCGCGCCGCGCTCCTTGGCCAGGTCGCCCGCGTCGCAGCTGCGGGGGGCGGGGAACGGGGCCGTGGGGCCGCGGGCCGTCACATGCCTTTCAGCTACCCTACCGGTGTATTGTTGTCAACATGACGATCCTGAGTAGTCGGTGGAGGGCGCCGTGCGCCTCCCTGCTCCTGCTCTCCCGCCGCACCGGACCACCGGACGCCGTCTCCGCCATCACGCCCATCGCCCCACGTGGCCTGTCACGAACACGCACGCGCCCGATCCCCCTCTGCCTCCTCCGCCCCCTGTTATGCCCCACTGCCGCACCGGATCTTGAACGCCATCTCCGCCATCACGCCCAGCGTCTCGTCCAGCAGCCCCTCCTTGTCCTGAGGGAGCACGGGGAAGGCACGCCGCGGCTGTTGCAGCAGCATGGTGGGCCGCACGATGCGATGTCGCGGCTGTTGCTGTTGCCGGTGATGATGCGGTGCGTTGCATGGCGAGGTGGTGCAATGAGGGTACATACTACGACAACACAAGGTGCACGGCAGCTGTCCGCCGCAGTCACAAAGGGCGCCGTGCGCGTGTAGATACGCATGCCATTGGGTGAAAGCCTGTACAGTCTACAACGCTGCATGGGCTTTTGAAGGAGATTGGCAGCCCTGCCGTGCGCACATGCGCACCGTACTCAAAATAGGGCAAGTCACCTACACATGCTTAATGCTACAGGACATCAACCCTGGAATGGGTTGTGTAATATCCGAGATAACTTTGCTCCACGCACCGTGGGCACGGTGAGTGTGTACACGGTCTCATCGCTGCTGGTGTAGGCGTTCTGGCAAGCCCCGAACTCGGCGCCGATGCGCTCCAGCAGCCGCACAATGTCGTGGTTGCTGTACGACTGCGTTTGTACGATAGGGAGGGAGGGCCGCATCGACACCGTGAAACACGCCCACGGAACGCATGCAGGAGGGAGGGGTGCATGGGGCGCGCATAGGCCACGGAGTGGCAATCAAGGCGATGCGGGGCTGAGGCAGGTAGCCTCCAGGGTCTGGGCTGCACGGCAGACCCGCAACGGCAGTCGTACAGCGCAGACCAGACCGTACGTACGACGTGCCGTACCTCGGTCGCGTTGAACGCCAGGTGCTCCACGATGTGCGCCACGCCGCGCTCGTGCTCCTCCTGCGTTGGTGGGGGCCAGGGGGGCCCCAGGGACGCCGGCGGCAGCGTCAAACAAGCAGCACACGTACCGTACATGGGACGCGGCCCCCGCCCGCCCCCGCACCACGAGCAGTCGCACGTGCGCCGCTGCGGCCACGTCCCGGCCCCAGGGCGGCCAGCCCAACCGCGGTCCCATGCAGGCATCGCAAGCTAGCGGCCAGGGCCGCATCCCGCCGACCCACGGCGCGCCCTGCCCATGACTTTTGCCCTGTAGCGCACACACACGAACACACGAGCACGTGCGCACCTCCACCACCCCTCGCCTCGGATTACCCTGCCCACGCGCACCCACAGCGGCCACTCAGCTCCTGGCTCTGTGCCACACACACGCGCTTACCCCCCGCGCGGCCCCATCCCGCTCGGCCTCCCTGCTGCTCCTCACCTCGACCACGCTGCCCACGCGCACCGACAAAGCCAGCGCCGCGCGGGCCTTGGGCTTAGCGCAGTGGCGCACATAGTAGCTGGTGAGGGGAGGGCAGGGCAGGGATGGGATGGGGAGGGCAGGGCAGGAAAGGGGAGGGCGGCACGGTTGGGAAGCAGGAGCGACCCGACTCGCTGTCAGCTGACAGGCAGCGCACAAACGATGGCTAGCTGTGAGTTTGCACGTGCGCAAAGGAAGGATGAGCAGCTGCGGCGGGGCGGGTGGCGCCACCGCCGACCCGGTGGGGATGGGCCGTGGCCGTGCGCGGCCGCCAGGGAGTTGCGGCGGGGCGCTGCTCCCTGGGAGCGGCGCTGGCGCAGCGGGAGGGTGGGGCTGCGGCTGAGCGCGTGGGCCGAACCCTATCACCCTGGCCGGCCCCGGATCGGCACACCATGGCACAGCGCCGTGGCCCCGCATGGGCGCATGGTGTCGGTACAGGGTTGGGCCGGTTCGGCGGAGGAGCGGCGCAGCAGCTGACAGGCGCCCCGGGCTGGGCCGCGACCGTGTGCGCCGGCCGTGGCTCCCAGGCCCATGGTTGGGCCACGGCACCCGGTGTTGCTGCAGTTGGCCGTCGCATCGTAGTGGAGCCAGCCGATAAGGTCCACTGAGTTTGTTGCTGTTTCAGTTGGATGGATGGATACAAGGTGCGAGGGCTGGCGGCAGCCTGCAGCCAGGATCCCAGGTGGTCCGGCACCGCGCGGCGGCGCCTGGCCAAAGCCGATGCCGGGCCGCGGCACCGGGCAGAGGGGCTAGAGGCCAAGAGTACCGCAGGGCCAGGGTACGGAGGGGTTTCGGCAGATTACGGCAAGGCTATTGGGTGCCAATTCCCAAAGGTGTGGGTCAGGCTGTGCTGGCTGGGGCCCCCTACGGGGCGGGGCCGCCGGGCCCCTGCGACAGCTGGCGCGCCGGACGCGCCGCGCAGCCGCCAGGCGGGAGGGAGAGGCCCGCGCGACAGGGGTGCGGCCTGCTCTTGAGACAGGCCCTTGGAGAGGCTCGGCCGGGCGAGGGACGCGGAGGTTTGAGCGCTCAGACTTGACCCTTTCACGCCGGCGGCCCGCTCTAGAAGGCACAGGTAGCTGGCAAGACCACGGCCGCAAGCCTGGATGCCGGCGGAGTTCCCTCAGGAGGTGCCCTGCGTCCGCTGCGGCCTTCGTCGCTTCAGCCAGCGCCACGACGGTCGTTCTTGGCTACATTCCCGGCGCTGGGCACCTCTTCATGCCCTCAGCTACAAGCCTAACATCTCTAGGCTCTTTGCCCCTCCCTCCTCAACCCCATGCTCACGTCATGCCGTTTGGCAGCACGCCATGCCGCAGCCCTTCGGGGCCCAGCGGCAGCGGCGCCTCCCATTGCGCCCCGTCCACCTCCACCGGCTCCAGCTCGTCGAATACGCGCCCCATGGCGCCTCAAGCGAGTGGCTCTTGCGTGGGAGCTAGGGAGCGCTGGTGGTCGGGATGGGCGGGTAGGTGGAGGTGCGCCGCCAAGACCTGTGGCGAATTGCGTGCTACTGGATGGGATGTTGAAGGAGTGCGATTCGTGGTTTCGAGGCACGGCAGCACGCCGGGGTATGTGGCAAAATGCCGGAATGCTTAGCCGATCTGTGGAGACGCCAGAGCTTGAATCTTATAGAGTTGCGAAAGGGAGCTAAACAGGCTGCTGCCAAGAATTTAGATGCTGAGTGGAGTGCCGCTACTGAAAGCTGCGATCGGCGAACCGACCCATCACACTGTGGGTCTCGACAGGTAGAGGCCCTACCAAGGTGCTGGGCATACACCTGGACCTTCACATACGCAATCATAGTCACTTCCTCGGACTTTGGCAGCAATTTCGAGTCGCGCGTCAAGACACCTCGATTGTCACGACGGCAACGCCTTAAGCAGCCCATGTCTTTCGGCTCCTCGCTTTTACGTGGCTGTCGTTTTCAGCTTGCTAGTAGTGCCAGGCCGGTCGCCTGTGGCCTTCCACCAGTTATCGCCAGCCCCTGCCCAGCGCGCAGCGCAGGCTCAGGCCCTCGCATCATGACCAACGCGCCACAGGCTTCTTCAGAAGGCGCCGAAGCCGGCCCGGCGCCTGCAGCGCAAGGTACGCGAACCCTGGGCCAGCACCTCCCGCAACAGCCCTGCCTCGCGCACCCCTCCGGGCGGCGCCTGCCGCATGGCGGCCGCACCGCACATCTTCCTCAGACTGCTTCGCGTCCATGCACTCATCTCTGCTCTGGTTGCGCGTCCCAGGCGTGGGGGCCGCCGGCGGCGTGGATGCTGAGCACCCCTGGCACGAGCGCATCGAGGTGGTGGAGGACCGTGTGATGCAGAAGCGGTGCGTGGCCAAGTGCCTCTCTTTGAACGCATGCGCACTCGGCGAGGCTCGTTGGCCCAAAGGGATCGAGGCAGGCGGCCGGCCGGAGGCTTCGGCCATGCCAGGGCGCCCTTCCCCGAGGCCGTTGCCGTCCACGAGGGGCATCTCGCCCCGCCACGCCCTGGCTGGCATAGGCCTGCCGCCGTGTGTGAAGCCTGTGGCACGTGCCACCACACCCTCCCCTAGCCCAACCCCACTACAGCCCCATCCAAACAACACATGCACCCTGCCCTCGCCGTTCCCCCGCCATCCCGCCGCAGCTTCCTCACATTGTACGACAGGGTGGTGGAGTTCACGCCCGAGTCGGGGCAGGTGGGAGGGGATGTACCATGGGAGTAACGAACTAGTTGCGAACCTCCGAGCGTACGCCCGGGCCCAAAGCTGAAAGCCTCCCGCCTAGTTGCCATACGTCGGCGAGCGGCCCGCGCCGCGTCGAGCTCCGCGGCGGCCATAGTGTAGTCGTGGGAGGGGAGGCGAGGGGCGGGGTTGGCAAGCCGCCCTGTGTGTCATGTGCAGCGCAGCTGATTCGGTAAGACTGCTGCCTCTCTTCCCAAACCTGGCTATCTCTGCTTCGCCCTCCGCAGCCTCATGCATACACAGCCACACACGTTCCCCGCCTCCCTCCACCCGTTATCCCTCCGGTCCCCCACAGGCCCATCGCCTGCATTACGACGTGGCGGGGCACCCTCAGTCCCATTTCCAGTTCGCCATCGCCTTCCCCTTCCACCCGGCGACGCAGGACAGCCCCGCGCAGGTGCGGCAGCTGCTGCTGCTGCTGGGGGGCGGTTGGGGGCAGTTGGTGGTTGTGAGCTGCAGGGGAGGTTGGGCCGGTCTGGGGCGACAGGCAGCCCCGGCGCAAGTGCTTGGGGCGCCACCGAGCGACGGGCGGGGCGGGTAGGTGGGGCCCAAGGGGCGGTGGCAGTGCTATCGACGACAAACGGACTGTTGCGGTCATACCGGTGTTGCGGCATGGGCGGTGCGCGGGTGTGCGGGCACATGGGTCACGGGGTTCGTGGCTCAGCACAGCACCCTGGGGCAGGGCGACCACTGACGATTGTCAAGCCAACCTCCCGAACCAACCGTCAACCGCTAACCGCAGGTCACGCTGGTGCGCGAGTACGCGCAGGGCCCCAACTGCCTGCAGTACTGCCTGCCCACGGGGGGCTTCGACCCGCGGAGGCACGCGGGGCTGCGGGAGTGCGCCGCGGCAGAGATGCGCGAGGAGGTGCGGGCAGGGGCCGGGTTGCTCTTGGGTCACGACACGGCACCAACCCGTACACAAAGTGCCGTACATCCCACGCGGGCGGGGGCCAGCAGCGGGGGACCGCTGTGGCGGGGGTGTGGGTGGAGATGGGGTGCTATTGGGGTTTGCAGGCTCGGGCTCGGGATGTGAAGGCCGGCCGCGGTACGACCGGTGCGGTTGGTGTGGCCTCCCCATTCTTCCCCTCTACCCATTTTATACCCTCCCCCTTCCCTTCCCCTGCCAGGCCATGCTGGTGGGCGGCGAGGTGGTGGACCTGATGCCGCCGGGCCATCCCGGGCAGAGCGAGGTCAAGTGGAGCCGCAACAGCTTCCTGCCCTTCCTCATCATTGGGCCGCAGGTGCGCCCTCACACACACTGTACGATGCGTTACTATATGTTACCTATTTTTTGAGCGCACAGTGGGACAGGGTGCGTTCCCACCGTGGGGTGAGGTCCGCCGCCGCATACCGGGCATGGGGCCCAGGGGCTGGCGCTGGCGCCGCCGTGTCGCACCTGGCCCTCTTGCGGTGGCCCAGGGGGCCGCGTGTGCGCAGCCTTGGGCCCACAGCCACGCAGCACCCGGCTGCACCCTTCTCGCGTGTGATCCGGCGCTGCACCGCAGCAGCACCCACGCCTGCTGCGATGGCCCAGCGCGCCCCGCGGCCGGTTGCCCCCCTCGCAGCCCGACCCCTCGGGCCACGCGTGCCGGGACGCGGAGGAGCATACCATCCAGGTGCTGCGGGTCACGATACCGGTGAGGCGGGACACCACTGCCTCTGTTCGCCGGTGCTGCCTGCCAATGGTTGCGCCTTGGCTCAGCAGCCGGGCTGTGCACCATGGGCCCGCTGCTGCGGCTGCTGGGCCTGCTGGGCCTGCTGGGCCTGCTGGGACCCGCAGCCGAGCCCAGCGCCGCGCTTGCAACACAGCGACCCCTTGAGAGCTACCGCCAGCGTTGCCGTGCTGCCTCCGCTGCGCCGCTGGGCACGCCACGTGTGCGCCTCCTTGCCCGCCCGCCCGCCCGCCCGGCTGGCTGCCGCCGTGCCGCCTGTGCCTGCGTTGAATGCGCCGTTCGCCGCCCCTCGCCCAGCCGCCTGCCCTCCGTGCCTGCCCGCCCCAGGAGCTGCGGGCGCTCATGGTGAGCGGCCAGATGATGCTGCCCAGGTGCGGTCGGGCGGGGGCGGTGACTGACTAATTCTGACAATCCTATCTGCTGACCCGCGCACAACGTATGTGCATGGCTCGCTGGCGTCCTGCGCTACCGCTGGCCAGTCAGGTTATGCAGGCAGGCAGACGGTGCTGGCTTGTCGTGACGTGCCGATATACGATTACTGCCTACGTACAGCTAGCTAGCTGTGTTCGAATCAACCATGTCGTCGGTAACCGAACTATCCTCGCCCCACCCCACCCCCTGGCCCCCTCTGCCCGCAGCGTGTTCGCCTGCTTCCTGGCGCTCGAGGTGCTGGCGGAGAGGAAGCTGCTGTGAGGCGCCGCACACGTGCTGGCCCACGCACAGCCCCCCGTGGGCCACCCGTGCTGGGGCGCCGCGAGCAGACGCGGCACCACCACGTGCGGCTTTGGCCGGGGCCTGTGAGGAAGCGCGAGGCGCGGCCAAGTGCGACCTGGCCTGTGTGGCCCGCGACGGCATCCGCAGCGTGGCGCGCTTTCGTGGCTTCGTCTGCCGTACGCATTCCGTACGGCGCCCCTCGGTGGCGGAGCCTCGCCGTGACCCCGGCATGGGTCTGAAGTCGCGGCATTGTCCTGGGGAGGGCCCCGGGGAGCCGACCAGTGGCCCTGGGGGAAAGGCGAGACCAGCTGTGGCTGGCCTAGCAGGCGCTTGTGGCAAATGTCGATTCTATCGATACATCAACAGTTCTGCTCGATGGACCCTATTGACTCTATCGACCAAGATACATCGGCTGCCGGCCAGGCGCAAGCGACCCCTGGGCCGCTATGTGCGGGCGGTCGGGCAGGGCTCGCTCAGGCCCACGTGCGTGTATGGCGCGAGGCGCGATCGGTCGGCTGCTTGGGGCCCCAGGGCGCCGGAGGCACGCGGGTGATCCCCGGGGCGCTGTGCGAGCGTGTTGGGCGCAGTCGTGATGGGGGCGTTCCGGTGGTGTGGGGCGAATGATGGGCATTCAGGTGTGTCGAGGGAGACGAAGAGTCGCGGTTGCGGGAGCGGAGCCCTGCGTGCTGGCGAGTGAGCGATGGCAGCTGGCGTGAGCGTGAGCGATGAGAGGCGGCGTGGCGGCGCAGCCTCGATGCCATGGAGCCGGGGCCCAGGGGGCCGCAGGCTGCGAGCGTGACCGCGGCCGCTGCGTGGCGAGGGTGGACCCGACCGGCCGGTGATGACTTGGCGGCACTGGCGTGGGTGCGGCGGGGGGGTTGTGGCACGCTGGTGGCTGTGGGTCGGCGCATATAGCTGGGGGCGGCCGTGTGTAAGCAATGTGATTGTGTGTGTGGAGGGTTGAAGTGGAGGGTTAGCGTGGGGGCGTGGCACAGGGCTACCAGGCCGGGTAGATGTGCCGTACGCACCGTGGCTGGACGGCAGCTGGGTGGCTGCACTAATGAGGAATGAGCCGGCCACGCGGATTACGCAGCGGCTGGCAGGCGGCTGGCTCCTGATGACTGACTGCTCGTGCTCCCTGCTTCGCAACCGCCAAGCTCTGGCTGGCTGGCTTGGTGGCAGGATTTGGCGGTCGCTGCTTCGAGGAACGCATTTGGGTGGGGATGGAGGCAGGCGAGGCGCCGTGATGCGTGCTGCTGCCCTGCCATGGGCCAGCCTCCCAGCATTCATGCCATTGTTGCATGCCTGTTTACCTCCTGCATGTGCATGTGCGGCGGTCTGATGCGACGTGCAAGGCGCATCGCACCGCATCGCGCCGTGGCCGGGCCGGAGCCGAGCCCGCGCCCCCGCCCGCGCCACGGCTCCGCCGGCGGTGGGTTGGTGCCTGTGCGTTGCTTGGGCCTTGGCGCGATGCCAAAACTGACGTGGCTGCGAGCTTTGTTGTCTGACCAGGCTTCCCCGGGGGGCAGGCAGGCAGCCTCCGGCGGCCTTGACGGAGAGCACAGCACGCAGGCAGGCAGGCACCACGGTCTACTGTGCAGCGGCGCCGGCGGAAGGGAGGGCAGAGGTCGACGAGGGTGCATTGTGTGATGCCCATCCGACCTGCTGCCGGTACCAGGAGGGAGACGCATTCAAGCATTGTGAAGCGCGCGGGGAAGCCGTACGCACGCACGGCATGTGCAACGCTTTACAGGAGTTTGTACGGACGACTGTGTCCGACTGCTGTGTCCAATCACTGCACACGATCCGAATGCCCAATGAGTTTAACGCCCTGTTGTCGATCGATCAGGTGTCACCACTGTGCCGCTGTGCTTGCAATAACCATGCCATGGTCGTACGGAGCCGTGCCGTACGATGCACGTGCCATTGACTACAAAACGCTACTCAATGCGAGAAGCGCGCACAGACATGCAATGCCATGCAACTATCCACATACCGCATGCCGTACACAATCTGCTGAGCGCATGCAGCGTGCGCTTCTGCGCGCGTTCCGTGTCATCTCCATGTTCCATTGTTGGCCATATGTTCCCTCGCTCGCCAAGCACGCCTATGCAGCAGGGGAGCCCCGGCCCTCTCTCCCCTGCTATGCAGCGCACGCAGTCGCCACGACATGCTTGCCCATATGTTCAATGCTCAGCAAGCACATGCAGCATAGACTGCGTAAACATAGCGCCCTCTGCTACACACACACGAGGCGGTACTTGACTTCAAGTTGAACGCACGAACCCATCAACCCAACATGCCCACACCGAATGTCATACAACCTTGAGTCTACTTGTCGCCAGCTGGGGGTCGCTGGCCGAACAGCAGCCGGCGGGGCCGGGGGCGAGGTCGAGGGGGCAGCCAACGAAAGGTCGGCTGGCTGCTGGGCAGCGGCCGCAGTGGCACCGGAGGCGGTGGCGGCGAGGGCGACGAGGGCGGCGGCGAGGGCGGCGGCGAGGGCGGCGGCGAGGGCGGGCGCCGCGGGAGGAGCAGCGGGGGTGAGGGCGAGCGGCGAGGAGGGCGGGGCGGCAGTAGCGGCGACGGAGGCTCTTCGGGTGGGGCCGGCGGCCGGGGCGGCGGTGACGGTGGCGAGGGCGGCGGCGGGGAAAGGGGCGGGCGCGGCGGCGGGAAGGGCGGTGGTGAGAGCGGCAGCGGCGGCGCAGGGGGCG
Source organism: Chlamydomonas sphaeroides (assembly GCA_001662425.1). Taxonomy (NCBI): domain Eukaryota; kingdom Viridiplantae; phylum Chlorophyta; class Chlorophyceae; order Chlamydomonadales; family Chlamydomonadaceae; genus Chlamydomonas; species Chlamydomonas sphaeroides. Next base: position 86,867 of record BDDC01000095.1, on the reverse strand, counting down.
AGGGCGGCGGCGGCGGCGCGGCGGCCCTGGCAGGCGTGGGGTCCAGTCGCCAGATCTCGTTGTTGCGGAGGAGGTAGACCGTGCCGGTGGTAGGATCAACGTACGGCAGTCCCGTGAACGCTTCGTCGCCGTCCATGTACGGAAACGTACGGCTGTCGTTTGAGGGAGAAGGGACGC
>BDDC01000095.1:15460-65876 GCA_001662425.1 Chlamydomonas sphaeroides | reverse complement strand
GTGCAGGTGGATCATGCCGCGGCATATCTCCGCCGCGGTGCGCAGCAGCATGCGCCTCGCCACCAGCTCCGAGCGGGGGTCGCCTTCGTGGCCGCGGAACAGGCCGCCCTTGATGGGGCCACACAGCGTGCCCTGGTCGCAGTACTCTGGGCAGGGCGGGCAGGGCCGGGAGGGCAGGAGAAGAGAGAGCATCACGCACACGGCTCAAACGGATATCCACAGCTGGTTCAACACCGGGACACGAACGACCTGCCGCAGCCCCGCCCCACACCGCACCCTCACCTTGCACCAGCATCAGCAGGCACTTGCCTGGCGCCGCCCCCACCCAGGTCAGCGCACGAGACCAGACGCTCTCGCTGCTCTCAATAGGCCGCGGCGGCCCCAAGCCGTCTTCTGCAGGAGGGCAGGAAGACGGCGGGCTGGATAACTGAGCAGCAAACCTTCTGCAGCAAACAAACGCGGGCACCGCTGCGCAGAACACGAAGTAATAACCAATGCGCAATCCGTTCGTTTTGTTTGGGCTCGGCGCGTTTCATCGGCTCTTACCAGACGGCCTTCCGCATGGATCTTGCGGTTGCAAGGCGGAGCGGCTACTTGACGTCGAAGGTAAGGAGAACTCGCCAAGGCTCTTGTGGTCTAGGAGAGCGACCCGGGTCACGTACGTCTGTATAGGGAGCGCGAGGAAGCGATGGGGCAGCATCCAGCCTACACACTGGTACCAGCCTTGCAGGGGCCCAAATAGGGTCCCCGACATCCGTGCTTGCTTGCAGGCGAAACTTGAGTGGGCTAGTGGCCGTGGGATGTACGGCAGCCAGCTGCCCGCAACGAACCCCCTGCAGCCCAAGTCACCTGCACCACGTTGGTGTGCCGCAGGTGCGGGCTGAGCACCACCTCCTGCAGTGACGACTCGTCCAGCGGCCCGGCCGTGACGCATAGCTTGACAGCCACCTCGCCGCCCTGGGCAGGGGCGGCGGCGGGCAAAGGCAGCACGTGAGCGTGGTATGGGCCTTTGAGGCAGTTCGTGGCAGTTGCGGGATGGCGCTCGTTCGCACAAGCCGCGTGTCCGCTAAGGGTTGCGTGACGGTTCGCGCTCGCTCGCTCTCCAGGGTTGCCTGACGAATGCCAGACTCCATGCAGGGTCACAATCATCCGTGCCCAACCACTCGCTGCCATGCCACACGCAGTGCTTGCCGGCACACCTGGTAGCGGCCAGCGAAGACGAAGCCGTGGGCGCCATGGCCCACCGGGCGCTCCAGGGCCACGTCGTTGATTAAAGCCTGCCCATTATGCGGCATGCATTGGCGACGGGCAGTTACGCTAGCGGTACTGCGCAGCGCCACGGATGCCGCGACGGCATGCTTGCTGGGGCAGCCCATCCCACACAAACAGCCTGCGCCACCAAGATGCACCTGCAATTTTGATATGCCCGGCGCCGTGGCCTGGGGCATGCATGAGTTCGCGGTTTGCAGCAGCTGCTGCAGCTGTGCCATGCTCGGGTGGGAGCTTCCGATGGTGTCAGGCGCAGTGTCAAACAGTTGGCCTTGCTGAAGAGGGTTGTGCTTCAGCTCATTGCAGTTGTACGATGGGCCTGCTGCATTGCCCGAGGCTGCGCGCGCGGCAGCAACGTCACTGACAGCGGCAACCTGCACATCGACCGCGGTCTTCATCACGCTGCCTTCCGCTCCTTTGCTGTCGGCTTCACCGCATGCTGATGTGGCAAGCCCGTCTGTGTAGCATTGCGCTGCCGACCGACCGCAGCATGATAGAGCGCTGCCCATTGCAGCAGACGTTCACAGGTGCCAAACCTATGCACCATGGTGTCGCTGCTCCATTTCGCACTGCAGAATAGCTCGCTTATCAGGGCGTGCTGCCAGGCGTTGGTGTGCTCACGTCACGCACACAGTCAGGCCGTATCCTCCTCAAGATATGCTAAGTTTGCAGTTTGCAGTGAGCAAGCGTGCGCGTGTATGCTTTTCCACCGCCAGCGGCGTTATCGGCATGCGGAATCCGGCGACGAAGACATGTAGAGTGAGTGGATCGGTTGATAGAGGGATTCATGCGTCGCAACGGTGGCGACGGAGATTATTATGTGAAGGTTAAGGACGACATCCCAGACGCACTTTCTGTCGCATCCCTCTGCACGATGCACTTGTCAAAAATAGGGCGTGTCATGCTACGTGCAAAAGCACATCACGTTAAGCGTGACGATCGCGTGGCATTCGAACGGCCCGCCCATCGCGTCGCGGTCGCGATGCGACAGCTGCGGCCAGGGGAGCTCCCCAGGGCGCGGGCGCACGGACGCAGGCCGCGCAGAGCGCATCCAGGACCCGAATAACCACCGGCCACGTGCCAGCATGCATGCGGTGCGCCAGCGCCAGCTCTACGCCGTCCTCTTCGACGAGCCAGGACCAGGGGGAACTCCCCTGGCCAGGACGAGCCCACGGATGACGAGCCCGTGGCGGCGACTGACGCCGCATCCCCGGCGCACGCCGTATGCCACAGCATCGGCAAATTTCAGTCCGACGGGCAGGCCTACGGGCGCCGCAGCGCAGCCGCCACCGCCGCTCATGGCAGTTGCACTGCCGGCGGCGACGCCCCGGCAGTGCTGGCCGAGCCCGCGGCCAGGAATCCAGCCTCCTGCTGCGGCTCCGCAGAGCCGTGCGGCGAGGGCGAGGGCGAGGGCGAGAGCAAGGGCGAGATCAAGGGCGAGGCCGACAGCGCGCTCTTCCGCCGCCGCTGCGGCGGACGCACCGACATGCCGTCTCCTGTGGAGGAGGGCTCGCGGGCGTGCCTGGGGGCTCCCAGAGCCTGCTGGCGCTGCTGCATCTCGCCAACGTTACAATTCTGGTGGTACTGCTGGCATCGCGGCGCACAAGACGATTACGCACGGGTAGCACAGTACTCAAGTGGCCGGTGGTCTTGGCATTTAGTGCCGGATACCGTGCTGCCTTGGTCGCATGGTCTTAGTTCGCCTTTTTCGTATTGTGGCAGGCCTGGGCAGGCCATGTGCCAGGATGCCGGACCAATGGTCCCGATTGCAGGCGGCAAGTTGGGGCCGAGGTGCTCAGAAGCTCCACGGGCGAGGCCGTGGCGAGGCGCCTCCCGCCTCCCGCGTACCTCCCGCGACTGGCTGCAGCACTCGGCCTGCGTCCGGCGTGGGCACGATGCCGGCTGCGCAAGGATGCCTGCTCAGGGTCCAAGCCCCTGTCAATGCGCGGCATGGCGCCTCTCCATGGCGCCTTCCCGCACGGACGCACGGTGGAAGCCCACACCAACAGCTGGGCTCCTTACCCCAACCGCAACCCGGAACCTCCTGCCCACAGGTGCTCCTTACACGACACAAGGAGCAGACTTCCCCCTGTCGGCTACCCGTGCTGCTGCGGCGGCCGGGCTGGTGTGGCCGCAAGCGAGTCTCGGCCAGATCTAGGTGCAGACCATCCACCTGCCTCACACTGCACGGTCGCCCCCCCACCAGCTCTCCTCTTTGTTGGTCACTACGACGCAAACTGCTAGCTCGCGTGCGCAGGAGGAGCGTGCCTGGCTCGTCACAGTAGCGTATTGCCACTGCCACAAAGCGGCTAGCGGTGTAGAAGCGTGACGAAGGTCTGTTGTGTCTGGGACGCGGACGAAGCTGCGCCTCGACCCGTATGTGGGCCAGGCGGGCTAGTGGGCGCTGATCAGGTAGGATGTCAAAATTACAGGGACTGCTCACGGCAGGTTGGTGAGCAACGCCCAGCCGGCGCCGTGTAAAATCTGCAACATAACTGCCGAGGCGGTCCGCGATCCAGGCTGCGTACCCTCGATGCTATGCGCACACGTCCCGGCCGCATAGCAGTACGAAATGTGTTCCCGCCACTTGCAAGCTAAACAATGCACTGCCTAGGCAATGTGCGCGAGCATGTAGCAGTCCTGCGCGCTTTCCTACTGCTAAGGGGCACATCAACAAAACATCTTATACGGAGTGCGTGCGGCCCCTGGCATCCTGCTGCGTGCAACCCCATCATGCGGCGCTTCACTCGAACCACTGGGCGCGGTAGATCTGCATCGAGACGGGACGGACCAGGGGATGTTGTGAGCGACAGGATGTGCTGGGTGCGCAAGGCAGCACCCGCCCGGCTGCCGGTGACCGGCCGCGCAAGCGCCTTTAAACGCCCGACGGCAGAGACGTACCGGGCAGCAAGTGTCCTTGGGGTCGAAGAACGAACCCCAGATGGAGTCGCGGACCTTGTCCATCGACCAGTCTGGAGATGGTCAGGGCACGGTGCGGGGATCCGTCAGCGGAAACCCAGGTGACATCAGAAGCCGGGCGTGATGCGCATGCGTGCTGCAGCTAGCAAGCAGCTGTGGGTCATGGTCATGTATACGGCTCGTACTGCACTCCGCATGTCGGCACTCACCCATTAGGGACACACCGTCCTACCGATGACGAGGATGTACACGAGGGTGGGAAGGAGGGGACGGCGTCAGTTAGGTTGGCGATTGCGCAACCCCAGCCCGCATGCCCATCCAGACCTAGCATCGCCTTCTGTGCGTGATCCCGTGTTAGGGCTGCATGTCCCCACCTTCATGGAGAAGCAGATCTGGATTAAAAGAGAGAGTACAAATCGTGTTCCATGTGGCATGCGCATGGAGATGGGCCGAAGAAAGCGTCAGAGGGCGCTTGGAAGAAGCGTCGAGAGGCGTCCGGGCACGCGCTCTACGCATCCGCAGATAACATGTCCCCTGAAGATTGCTAAACAATTCCCAACCGGTGCCGTACCGAGGGCTCCAGGCTTTGCACATCCTCGACCGACCAGTTGAGCTGGGTGATGCGCAGGGTGTTCTCCTCCTTGGGAGCCCAGGTCTCTGCGGGATTGGTACAGCCGTCAACACAGATGATCGATTACATCGATAGAATCGATGCATGACACGATAGCTGTTCTAGTGACTGCTGTGCAGCGGCAGCCGCAGCCGGCACCTCCGCATGTAGCCCGAAGCAGCAAACCGCCCGTATAACTCACGGGCCTTGGGGTAGTCGCCCTCGTTAGTGCGGATGGTGATGGCCTTGCACTTGAAGCGCATGTTGTAGTCAAACCAGCTACCGATAGGAGGAGGTCGACGGCAGCAGTCGGGGCAGGGGTTAAGAGCCGGCATGTCCTTCGGCAGGAGTGGAATGCCACATACAGTGCGACATGTTGAATGCCACGGCGCACTTCGGTGGCTGGAGGTAAGGAGCGATACTACGATACTCACAACTCAATCTTCTTCAGGGTGGTAGCGTCGTTGCAGAACGACTGCGAGTGGGGAGGCCGAGGTGCAGTCGGAGGTTCGGAAGGGAGGGATACCAGAACACGGATGGGCGCGTGCGGCCTGAGCCGAGGCCTTGGCCCGGGCCTCGGCCGCGGTATGTTTCACAGAAGTAACAGCGGGTACATGGCTCCGGTCGCCGCTCGCGTGCGTGTGATGAGTGTGGTTGGGCTGCACACAGAAACCATCCGCAGTGTACACAGCGCGCCAACGGCTTGTGCACCTTGCTGCATCACGATAAGTGACCGCTGACGGCGCCGGCGGCTCGGGCTTACCGAGGTCATCTCAGGCACGATGCCGACCTTGACGCAGTAGGTCATCAGGCCCGCGTCGTTGGGGCCCTCGACGTTGATGTCCGAGGCAAAGGAGAAGGGGGTGATGGCGCCGGTCTTCTTGCAGGGGCTGCAGTTGGGCAGGAGCATGGACAGTGCGGCCAGGCGTTTGATGGCCGTGGTACCGGAGCGCGACGTATTGCAACAGGAACTCGCTAACAGCGGAGCGGCAGCCCATGACGCAGCCTAGCTTCCATGCTAGGATGCTGAGCCATCGGGCCGAACATCTCGCACTGGCATCAGACAACCACAGTGAACCCAGCAAGGCCGTAGCCCATGCCACACATCGCCGAGGTACAGCCCAGAATCCCAGCGCCACCGAAGGCAAGGCAGTGCGCGCCAGGGGCAGCCCTCACCAGAAGGGGAATTCCTCCGGCGGCTCGACGGTGCAGGCAGTGCTCGCGCTGGGGCCGCAACGGATGTCGCCCTGCGATGTGGACCGTGCAGCATACGAGCGAAAAGTGAAGGCTCACGCGCAGTGCTCGACAAGGAGCTCACGCGCAGTGCTCGACAAGGGGTTCACGCGCAGTGCTCGACACTGGGCGCACGCTGCTCAATGCCTAGCTCCACCCGCCGGCCCTGGCCTTGGCCCGCTGGTCGTCGCGGGGCGCACAGGCAGCCAGCATCGACAGCCCACGCAATCCAGCCGGGCGGAGCACACGTGCTGCGACCCCGTGGCACACACCCCCGTGGCACACACCCACCGAGGTCGGCTCCACACGCATCAGGTGACCCTTCATCTCCTCGGGGCACTCCAGGCCGGTGTCAGCTGCTCGCAGCGGGCGCACACGAGGGCGCGCAAGCCGCCGTCACGCCTCGAGTGCGCACCCCGCGCCCATGCACCCGCCCTTCCGTCAATCGAGTCAGCGACACCAGCGTATGGCACCGAGTACGACAGTGTACGGCACTCACTGAAGGGCTCGTAGGCCAGAGCAGAGCCCTTGGTCTCCAGCAGCTCCTTAGCAGTGATGCCGGCCTCCTCGCTCTTCCACGAGCCGCACCTGTACAGCATCACATCAGCGGGACGAGGGCGCAATGACAAGCAGCGTAGGGGGACCGACGCCGTTGTATCTCCGGCACAAATAGTGCTGCGGCGCGCCGATGTATCCCCGGCACAAGCAAGTGGAAAGCGCGTGGCAGCGGCTTGGGCGGCACCGCGAAAGGTGGACCCCTTCACCCTGAAGCTGGGCACCTCGCTTACACTTCGATCTTCTCGCTCATGCACTTGATGTCGTCAAAGCCCTCCAGGATGTAGTCCGACACCAGGTCGAAGTACTGCACGACAGGGGGTTGCCGTACGACAGCAGCAGGAACACGTCAACACGCCCAACAGCAAGCCGAGCACCAACGAGGCTGCGGCGCGGCAGGCATCACACACGCCGCCACATATCATATCAAGCAATAGCTACTAGTAGCCCCAGCCCGGCGGGAACCCCGATGGTCCCGTGTGGCCGACTCACGCCGCGAATGACGTCCTGGGCATACGCGCACTTGTCGGCATCGTCGAACCAGGGCAGCGCCGGCTCGGTGGCAGTCTCAATGTTGGACCAGGTGATGCAGACGTCGCAGGGAGGAGGAGGAGAGGGCGGCCGGGGCGACGGGGGCTTGGGCGAGGGAGGCTTGGGAGAGTTGGGCGACGGGGGCTTGGGCGACGGGGGCTTGGGCGAAGGAGGCTTAGGCGACGGGGGCTTAGGCGACGGGGGAGGCATGCCGGGCTCGCCAGGGGGGTTGGGCGAAGGGGGCTTGGGCGACGGCGGCTTGGGCGACGGGGGCTTGGGCGACGGGGGCTTGGGCGAGGGGGGCTTGGGCGAGGGGGGAGGGGGGTAGTCGTTGAGGATGGTGACGGGGCAGCACCTGCGGTGGCGGCAAGGGCGGGGCCAACAAACGAACACGTCAGCAGCGTGGGCGGCCGCACATGGGGTATCGATGCAGCCAAAACAGGAGATGCACCGCGCCAGCAACGATCTTGGTGCGTCTGGTACGGTGGGGACGGTCATAGGTATGCGCCTTGCCGGCCTGCTCTGACACAGCGGGACGCTGCGGGATGCTGCGGCTGGAACGCGCCTCGGCCAGTGTCTCACTTGTGCGAGCCGTCCCACAGGGCCACGGCCCAGCCGGGGTTGTTCGACAGCGACTCAATGTCGCGGCAGCTGCCGGCCGTAATCGTGATGCAGATCTCGGCGCCGTCGGCGACAGGGCCACGGACGTTCAGGCCGGTGACGTACATCGTGGCCTGGTTCTCCGGGTCGTCGGCGTTGGGCGGCGTGCGGATCTTGGGCTCGGTCAGGCCGCGGCCGTCGAGGGTGGCCGTGGCCTTGAAGCCGGCCTTGCACGAGGGCTCTGGGGCGCGAGAGGGCGGAGCACAGCGGCAGTGTGGAGCAGACGGGTCACGGAACGCGCTACAGACGGCCGCTCGGGGCCTAGTTAGGCTGCGCGCGGCCTGACGCTGCGGCCCAGTCCCTGGACTCACTAACGTCAAGCTCGAACTATCGGACGAAAGGCGGAGAGGTGTCAAGTTCCGAGGGGAGGGAAGGAAGGGCTCGTTAGCGCTAGGGTTAGCTCAACGACAGATATGTACCCGCAAAGCAAGTCCTGTGCAACAGGCGACGCGGCAACGGGCACACCTTGTGGATGTCGGTCTCGCAGCACGACCTGTCAGAGGCGCTGCACTGCGCCTCCGAGAACTTGAGCTTCCAGCACAGCACGTTGCCGTTCAGGCGCGAGGGCAGGACGGAGTAGGTGCTGGCGCGCAGGGGGCGCACGCACGACGCGTCTGTGGCGCAGGGGACACAGCGCACGGGGAGGTGAGCGGCGGCACGAGCGTCGGGTTTGATGCGACCTCAGCATGCGGTACGCGGAGACGCAGCGCAAGCACTTACAAGGGAACTTCAGCTGAGCGTGGGCAGCTCCGGCCCTGCGCGGTTGGCCACATAGGTAAGGGTGTAAAGAGTGAGCGATGCATGTCGTGCATGTCAGCTTAGATTGCTCAGCAGGCATCAAACAAGCGCTTGTCGACGTTTGGAGCCTAGACGCGGAGCGCCATCTAGGAGCGAACGATCGGGCCGGCATTCGCTAGCCCGCGATGCGCGAGCCATCCAGGGAAATATATGCAAGCAACGAAGTTTTGCACGCATCGCAAGGCCTTGCGCATGATCGCGCCACGCGAGGAGTCCGCGCAGAAACCGCGCCCTCACATGACGGCCAGCAGCGCCAGCCCAAGTAGGGCTCCGCGCGCCATGGTGAAAAGCCTGGATAAGGGAGCACGCGCTCGGGTTCGTCAGGTCCTTCGCCTGTGCCCCTTCGCTCTGAAGCCGATGGAAACTGCCACAGCGGGTGCGTTCTGCTTGCACCAGATGCTGGGCTCGTAGCGGTCGGGGTGTCAGCGGCCTCGATTATTGCTAGCGCAGACGCCTGTAAACTAGGTGCGCCCGTTCGCTAGTGCTGCGGGGCTCGCCTTCAATACTCGCCTGTTGTTCACGTTGAACAACCGCTCCAGATGTTGTAGGAGCGAGGTGGTGTTGGAAAGTGTGGGCCAGGGCTTTAAGAGCTATTCAGATGTACGGAAGGTCTGCGCTAACCGCCCTCCGCGCCTCCGCACATTTTCCCGCCATCGGACCCTCGCATTCGCGAGGGCGACTTACCTCGTGAAACAATATGTAGCGAATAGGCCTGTCGCTTGTCGAGCTGCGACAGGCAGTCTCGCTGTCGGACCTTTCGCTAGGTGACTTCGCTTCGCGCGTTTCGCTTCGGCAGCTCCTCCCTCGACCCGCTTTAAAAAAGGTATACTAAGTTGCACAGGATAACCAGGGTAGTAGCGGTAACCCGAGGTATGGTTGAGTGGCCTTTGCACTCGGCGGACGTGGACCGTGTCTGGGACCGTTTTTACACGGCCAATTTCTGTGTGCTCGAACCGTAAGCACCTTACACCCCGGCCCTGTGCGCGGCCTGGTGTCGAAGGTCATAACCCGGCTGCGGCCGTGGGCTCGCACGCCCCCCTCGCGCCTCCCCCCTGGCCCCGCACCGCCGCCCACGCCTGCGACTTGTCTGTAGCATAGCGTCGCTTCATCTGCCGCCCGCGCAGCTGTTGTTCCACACATGCAGGCGATAGGGCCAGGCCGTGCCGCGGCGGCGATGCCGCGCAGTGCGACGGCCGGTGCTTGGGGGGCGCGTGTGCAGCCGGGTCTTGCTTCGGGGGCCAGCCCCGCCGCTGCTGGCGTGCCCCACCGCGGCATCCACGGAGCAGAGTACGACGCACAGCCGGTGACCGGCGACGCAGCGGAAGGTCGATGGCTGGGCGTCCACTGCCGGGCCGCACGAGCAGCGGGCGGCGACGGCCCGGCACGCTCACGTCACCCTTTGCGCCTTCGCTTGGAAGCGCCTGTACCCCGCATTGTCACCTCGCTACACACTGATCGACTGTGGGCGCGCGCCGGACGACACGCGCCCGTGCCGCACCCCACAGCGAGTCCGAGCCCTGGTCCGAGCAGTCGCGCGAGCGCCGCCGTACAGCGCCGTACGGCTACGCCATTAACGGCGCGGAGTGAGGGGTGAGCGCCACCTGGCGCCGCGCACGAGACGTGACGAGATTGTTGCAAGACGCGCCATCCGTCTTGAGAAAGGAAGCGCCAGCCATTCAACCGACGCTGCACACGGCCCTTCATGCCACGCCACGGCACATGCTCATGGGCCCCCGTCGCCATTTCCCAGCCGTTCCTCGAACCAGCGCCTGAAACACCCCCCGGCCGCAGCCTCACGCACCGACCAGTCCACCAGCTCCGACGCAACTACCGGCCCTGCCGCCTCCTGTTCCAAGCCCTGCCCGGAGCCCGGCTCCGTGCCCAGCTGCGCAGCGCGATGGCTGGCCCCTCCGCGCCCGGCCCCGCCGAGGACCGCCCTCCAGTGGCACCGGCGCGGCGCGCCGGCTGCTCCGCACTGACGCCCCGACACAGCCCCGGTTGGCTTTCAGCGGCTGACGCAGATCCCGCCGCCACGCTGCTTTCAGTTCGGCCCTCGAGCGCGCCGCGGCGCGGCGGTGCCGTCCTCCGCGCCTGTAGCCCCCGCCAGCCTGGAGCTGCTGGCGACACTGCTTTGGCCGCGCCGCAGGGTCATGCGTTGGAGGCGCGGACTCGAGGCTCCAGCCCTTGCGCCGGCTTGGGGCGGAGCTCCGCGGCCTGCATGCTGCTACCGCAGCAGCAGGGGCTCGACCCGGTGCCGCAGCGCTTCCAGGCAATCGCCTGATGGCACCAGCTTGCTCGGCGTGAGGAGCAAGTCCGACCCGCGGGCGCTAATGTGGACCGGCACGTCGGCGGTCGGCGGGGAGCCCACGCTTGGGAGCAGCCCGCCCGTCGGCGCTCCCGGCGAGCTAGCCAGCCTGGGCGTCGTGCCGGACCGGGTCAGGGGCTCAGCTCCGGGCCTGCTGCCAGCGCTGCCCAGCTTGGGAAGGCTCGTAGGTTTGCATACGCCGCGCCCGGCACGACGGCCGCAGCAACGGCCTCAGCCGCTGCCGCCGCCAGTGCGGCAGACGCGGCGACCGCGACGCTGCCGTTGCCGCTGGCCAGCTCGCACAGCGACAGCGTGTGACCATGCACGGCGTCGTGCGGTGCATACATACGGTGCATACGCCAGCGGCCGTGCGGCGCGGCACGAGTCGACGCCTCGGTGGTGTAAGGCCAGGTGCGCAAGCCGTCAGGGCGCCGGAGGCGGGCCGCCGAGCGGCGCAGGCTGGGACAGCTCATACAGCAGGATGTGCTCCACCTGGCATGGGTACGGCAAAGGTTACGACAGCCGTTACAACACCACACGACAGGGCCGGCCGCCACTCGCGGCTCAGCATGCAGCAGCAGCATGCGCAAACATGCGAGGGATGCGTCAGGCACTACGAACTGGTAGCGACGCCCCCAATCCTGCATGTCACCTGGCACGGCTTAGGGAGCGTGGCGGGAGGCAGTCGCTCAACCTGGGGTCAAGCAGGCGGGGGCGCGGCTGTAGTGGCAGTGCGCGGCAGCAGGTGCTCGGGGCTGTGGGCGACAAGCCGGCCTGCATAGCCGGGGCGCAGCTGCACACACGTGTGCCGGGTAGACAGCACGTGTGCCATGTGCCGTGTAGACAAGCGCAATTGGAGCACGCGCTATCCTGCAGCCATCGGCGCACACCCCCGGGCCGGCTGGCCCTTGCTGGTGGTGCCGGCGCCGGCCCTGGCACGCTGGGCCGCACCTTTCCGAACGCCTTCTTCGCCTCCTCCACAAACACGCGCTGCACCTCCGACGACCGCAGCTGCGCAATGTTGTGGCCAGGGTGGCGGCGATACGGTGGGGGCAGGGGTGGGGGAGTGGGTAGGGGTGCGGCTTGGGGGTGGCCCCACGTGGGGTGGCTCCGAAACCAGCCAATGTGGGCCCCGCGCCCCCGGGCTTTGGCACTAGCGGGCGCAAGCAAGCCGCGGCGTGCCTCTGGCGCAGGCGAGGGGCCGAGGGGCCCTTCGAGCCGCTCGGCCGTGTGGCTGCCCATGGGCCGCACCTCGAAGCACACCAGGCAGCGCGTGGTTGGCCCACACAGCAGGCGGCAGGTGTGCACAAAGTGCGGCGTGCTGGGGCTGCCGCCCTCCTGCGGCAGAGGGACACGCGCGGGGGGTGGGGGCGGGAGGGGCGCGATGGACGCGTTGCCTCCAGACGCAGCCCCGTCCTCGGCTCCCGGTACTGAGCAAGGACGCGATCAGACAGCGCGAGCTCTTCTTGGCGCCTTCTGCGACCGCCCGTCCGCGAAAACGGAGCTGAAGCGGCTGCTCATGTACCGGTGCGGCGCTGAGGCACTCGCACAGCCACCTGGCTGCTGCCAGGGCCACGCTGGCGCAGCTGGCCGAAGCAGCATCCTCATCCTCAGCAGCAGCCGGGCCATGCGACGGCCATGCGACGGTGCGCCCGTGCATCCGCGCGGCCGTGCGCATGCCTGGCTGCCGGGGCCGCCCTCAGTCCCGCGCCCCCCCTGGCCGCACCTGGTCGATGTAGCAACAGTCGGCCGCTAGCACCCAGTCCACGGGCTCCGAGAACCCGGTCACCAGCCGAGACACCACCTCCTCGTAGCCCTGGTCGAAGGGCGGCACGGGGCGGCGGTGTGGGCATGCACGGCAACGACGGCGGACGTGGGCCGAGGCCGTGGTCGGCGGGCGGGCAAAGCGCCCCGCGAGGCAGGGCACCAGCTACTGACGTGACGTGGCACCGTGAGCCGCAGCTACTGACGTGACGTGGCGCCAAGGGGAGCCGCCCGCGCTGCCGCCCGCACCTGCTTGCCCCACTCGAGCTCCTCCACCAGCGCATAGCCCTCCGTGGCGCCGCGCCTGGCGAGGACAAGGCAGGCGGCCGGTACGGATGCAGGGCGGCGTCAGGCGGAAGGCTCAGCGGCGGGCCGCCGGCCGCCTGGGGTGTGTCGGGGTCTGTGGCTGGCCCTTATCCTGAGGCCCCAGCTCCACATTCAGTCTCAAGCAGCACCTCTGCTTCACGCTGACGCCGTTGGCCTCCACGTTGGCCTCCACGATCGGCAGCACCTTGGCGATGTCCGTGATGTGCACCTGGGCGAGGAGGCCGCGTGTAGGGGCGAGCGAGCGGTGCCGGTCCGCGTCTTTACGGGCCTTCACATGCGCCGCTGGGGGCGTCCCAGCGCACGCCGGGGCACGCAGAGGCGCGGGCAGGCGTCCGGCAGGCGGCAGCCCCACCTTGGCGCCCATCTTAGCCAGGAGGATGCCCACCAGGCCGGGCCCAGCGCCCAGCTCCACTACCCGGGAGCCGATGTAGCGGTAGGCGGGCAGCGAGGCTGCAGGAAGGGTGCGGCAGGAAGCGGCGGGTGGACTTGAGGAGGAGCGAGCGGCCAGGCGGGGCGCGGGACAGGTGCCGGAGGGTGGGCGCGCGTGCCCTGGTGAAGGGCGGACGCACCCAGGAAGGTGGCGAGGAAGAGCTCGCCCTCCCACACGCAGGCGCCCACGCCGATGCGCGTGGCATTGATGGCCTTGGGCTGCGGGGGGTGGCGGCGCCAAGGGCGGCAGCGCGGCGTCAGCCTCGGCCTGTGGCAGCGCGGGCTGGCGTGCGGCGTGAAGGCAGCCGCTGCCAGCGCTGGCAGACGCGACCCGGCCCTGCGTCGCCGCAGGAGGCACGGCCAGCGGCGCCTGCGCCATGCCCGGCGCGGTGCTGTGAAGGCACCACATTGGACATCACAGGCCGGCCGATGCCACGTCAAGGTATCCCTCGGCAACATCGCTACGTAGTCCGCTATCGACAGGGGCCAGCATGGCGGCAAGGGTACACGCCACGGCACGGCACAGCGCTCGCCTGCTGCCGGATGGTGACCGTGACACCGTTGCCCTGCTCGCCGGCCTCCAGCGTCAGCTCCTCGCACGCGTGCAGCGTCCAGCGGTCCGTCGTCTCCATGACACGCTCAAAGGCCTCGCCGTCCTCCCAGCCGCGCACGGTCAGTCTTAGGCCGTCCATGGCCCAGCTGCGCCTGCTGCCGTCCTAGGAGCTGGAGCTGGGGCGGCGGCGGCGGCGCGTCAAGGGCACGGATGGTGGTGGCCCGGCGGGCCGGGCCGTGGGCTGGGACTGGTGGACGGTGGACGGCTGGGCTGGTTGCGCGCGGCAAGCTTGGCACGCCAGCGGCGTGCGGCGTGCAGGGCAGTGTAGGGAGGCCGCCTCGGCTGAGGGCAGGTGCAGGGTTGGGAAGTGGTCAGTCGCAGCGCCGGCACTTCGGCAGCAGTGCGTCGCCCACGCACCTTTTCACGTCCCAGCCGCAACTCTCCCCGTACGCCACTGGGTCCGCTGGCACGCACGCACAAGCGGATGTCGCGTGTCGGCGGGGTGTGGCGGAGCACGCCGGACGTATCAGCAAAGCGTTCTAGCAGATTGCTGCAAGGTTTTACGTGTATCGCGCTGCTCTAAAGGCCTCAAGAGCGGGGAAGTTGGTGTGCGATTTGGCTTGCAGCGAATTTATCTTTCGATTGACCAATCGGAGGCACTGCTAAATATAGCAAGACGTTGTGTACAGTAGGTCAACCTCGCGACCACTTGAACCATGTTGCTGCGTGGGCGACCATTCAGCGCGGGCCCGCGTGCATCGCACCGGCCCTGCCGCATCCAGAACGCGCGTCCATACCTCCTGACGCGCACGGCGGCGGCCGCGCAGGCGACTGCGGCGTCGGAGGGATTGTCCCTGTCCATCGCCGATGCTCTCGCTCTGACTGACCGCGTTCGCGCGCTCAAGGACAGCCTGCCGGGGCTCAAAGCGGACTCTGTCGGCGTGCAGCGTATGACGGGCGATGTGGGCGAGCGCGTCGCCCTGGTCGCCGGGCGAGACATCCGCGAGAAGGAGGTGCGTACCCGGGAGCCTGCGGTGCCCTACCTACCAGCGCCGACGGGGCGGCCTCCATTGAGCCGGTGCGGACAAGACGGCCCTGGAACAGCGCCTCCGCCGGCGTAGCCGCTGCAGCCGTGCCGTCGCGAAGCACGCGTCGCGGCTCCGCCAACCCGCAACCAGCCGTCGTGGCCGCTCCCCGCACCCGCCCTTCCAAACCTTGCCACCACACCGCGCCTCCGTGCGTCCCCTCGTACCAGCCCGGCTCCCGCCGAACCCCGCTTTCAACCTGTTCCCCTGTCCCCATGCCCTCCTACCTCTAACCCCCACGCCGTGCCTCCGCCGCGACGCAGCGCCCGTCAGCACAACAGATTCCCCTGCAGCCCGTCAGCAACCCTCTCCCAACCTCATTCCCATCTCAACCCAACCTCCCGCCGCCCAGGCCGTCATGGTCATCCCCGAGAAGCTGGCCATCACGGCTGTGGACGCGGAGGGGCACGACTTGGTGGGCCCCATCGCGGCCGAGTCCAGCGAGCTCACGGGCCTCACGCTGTGGCTGATGGCGGAGCGATCCCGCGGCGCCGCCTCGCAGCACGCGGCGCTGCTCGCCACGCTACCGGTGAGCCACGAGCAGCGGCCGGGGGCCCGGCCAGGGGATCCTGGGGGCAGGAGGAAAGGGACAGCACCAGCACAGCTCGTGGGCGGCGGCAGCGGGGTGGCGACCACGGCGGCGAAGGGCCGGCACGTTGTACGCCGTGGGCGGCAGGGAGTCCTTGGGAATCGGCGCCGGCTCAGCAAGGGGGGCACTGGGCAGCTCCGTAGGGCAGCGGCACTACGGCGAAGGGAGGCCTGTGGGCAGCGGGGCTGGGGCTGAGGGATGGAGGGAGGCCTGCGGGTTGGCTGCATGGCGCAATCTTGGGGTGGGAGGCGCGAGGCGCGTGGATGCCGCTTGGGGCCTCGGCCCGGTGGGGCATGCAGCAAGCCTCGATGCCGATGATGCGGCATCGGTAGCGCCCGCGGCTGTGCCGGCTGCGGCTCGAAGCGTGTCCCCTGGGTCTCGAGGCCCTGACCGGCCCGGCCCAGCCCCACCCCAACCGGTTCCGCTCCCCTCCTGCGGCCCTCGCGCCTCCCACTGACCAGGCCGCCACGCTCAGCCCGCTGCTGTGGACGGAGGAGGAGCTGACCGAGCTGCTGACGGGCTCGCCGGTGCTGGCGGAGGCGCGCAAGCGGCGCGAGGCGCTGCAGCAGCAGTGGGCGGCGCTGGAGCCCAAGCTGCGGGCCGACCCGGCGCGCTTCCCGCCGGGTGGGCGCTCGGCTTGGGGGATTGCACCGCGTGGGGGAGAGAGAGGGCACTGGGGCCCAAGCGACGCGAGCGCCAAGCCGCTGCGCTAGGGGCCGCCGGCACCTGCAGGAGTCGGTCGTCGGTCGTTGGCGTCGGCCCCTGGGCCATGCCCGGCGGGGATAGGCGGTCGGGGGCTGCGGGGCGCTGCCGGCGCCCTTCGGACGGGACCTGCCCGCCTTCACGTGGCGTCCGCCCGCGCTGCAACATTCCCCGCCTGCCTCCGCGCCGCGCCTGCGCCGCTCCCCGCGCAGCCGTGTTCTCGCAGGAGGCCTTCTGCGCCGCCTTCTGCGTCGTGGTCGCGCACGCTGCCTTTCTGCCCTCCGCCAACTGCTTCGCGCTGCTGCCGCTGGCCGGCCTCATGGCCCGCACCGGCAACGGCAACGGCTGCGACCTGGACTTCGACGCCGCCACCAATGCCGTGGTCGTGACGGCGGGCCGGCCCTACAGGTGCGGCCTCGGAGCGGTCCCCCAGCCGGCCCGGAACGGGCCCGGAGCGGGCCCGGAGCGGGACAGGAGCGGCCAGGGCCGTCTAGCAGCGCAGCAGCATGCTGGGCTGGAGAGGGCAGCGCGAGCAGGGCCTTGCGGCGGAGCGCCGCACGGCCCCTGGACAAGCAGCCTGGGGCGCCGGCGGCGCCCGTTGCCTGGCCATCGCCCGGCCGTGGCTCGCGCCTCAGTGCAGCACCACCCAAGCCGCCTCGCACCCGGGGCCAGCTCGGTCCGCACTGCCGTCCTGCCACAGCGCATGGGCGCTGCCGGCTGGCGCTACGCGCCCGGGACCTGGCCTGCGGGCGCCCGTGAGCAAGCGCCGCCCTGCCGTCGCCGCCGCCCCCGGCCCCGGCCCCCTCACGGCCCCCGCAGGGCGGGCTCTGAGCTGCTCCTGAACGACGGCCGGCCCAACGGCGAGCTGCTGCTGGCCACGGGGCGGGTGCAGGACGGCAACAACAGCGACTTCCTGGACTGGAAGGCTAGCCTGGTGCAGGTGCGGCTGGGCAGGGGGCTGCGAGAGGATGGGGGAGGATGGGGGCGGATGGGGGCGTACGGCTAAGGGGCGAGCTGCGTGCAAGGGAGGGTGCCCGGGCGCATGCTGCCGGCCGGGCTGGGCCAAGTGGGTCAGGGCAACGGGACTGACCGTCGAGCCTTGTGCAGGGGTGGGGTGGGGACGAGCCAGTTATACGAGCGCGGGTCGAGGCATGTGGCCCAGCCCAGCTGCCGTGCTGCTGGGGGCCAGCTGGGCGAGGAAGGCAGCGGAGGACTGTTCGGAGGCGGCGTGGAGCGTACCTGGGACATGGGCGGGCCTTCACCTCGGGAGCTTTCGGACCAGCCGCATGGCCATGCGCGGCGGGGAACTGGGGCTTGGCAGCCGTCGGGCGGCAAGCGCGCAGCTTGGGCGCGACGGCTGACGGCAGCCGGCACGGCGGGCTGTCTGCTGCCTGCTACCTGCTGCCTGCTGCCTGCTACCTGCTGCCTGCTGCCTGCTGTCCGGCGCTTCAGGGGTCCCCCCTGTGCTCCCTCCCCTCCCGCCAACAGGCCGACAAGTACTACATGATGAAGGCGCAGGTGGGTCCGCGGGGGAGATGAGGCCACGCAGCCTGTGGTTCGTGTCTGTCCGTGACACAGGCCCGAGGCGCCTAGCGTACGGTCCTGCTCTCTCCCCCGCCATTCGGTCGCGGCTAGCCGGGGCCGCGCACAGCCTCCCACCCTCCATCTGCCGGTAGATCTTGTCTGCCTGCACAACTTCATGGCTCACCCTGCCCTTGCCCTCGCCCGCCGCTGGTGCCGGCCGCCGCAGGTGCTCGAGTCAATGGGCTTCGACCGCACCATGACTTTCCCCGTCTACGCCGACCGCATGCCCATCCAGCTGCTGGCCTACCTGCGGCTGGCGCGCGTGTCGGACCCCGCGCTGCTCGCCAAGGTGCGCGCTGCGGCCAAGGGCGCGTGGCCGGGAGGCGGGCGGCGGGCTAGGGCTTGGGAAGGGGCCGCAGCGGCGGTGTGCCCTGCGCGGCAGCGATGGACGTGGGGGAGGGGCGGGGGCGGCAGCTCTGGCGGGCTGTCGGGCCGTGGGTGTTCCTGGCACAGGCGGCTGGAGTGGTCGCGGGCTGCGACCGCGGGATGGGCAGGGCTGCTCAGCGGGCTGAAACGGGCCGCCTGACAAGGAACCCCTCCGCTGGCCGGGCCGTGCGCCTGCGCTGTCGCAGGTGTCGTTTGAAAAGGACGTGGAGCTAAGCCAGATGTGAGTGGATGTTGCGAAAAATGCATGTCATGCCGAGTGCTGGCCGGCCGCTGCACGCGGCACCTGCACCCCAACACACCCATAGTGCGGTAGGCTCCTGACTTGCGTTGGGTCGACAAGGCACCTCACCTCGGCCGGGGGCAAGCCACCCGGCGGCTGGCCACCCGCGCGGCCTCGTACCCTGTCGGTCCCCGTGACAGGGCCCTCTCGGATGCCCGCGCTGCGCCGCGCCTGCGATCAACGGTATACATGACAGCTGTCCTGCTCCCTCGTCCCGTACGCCACACCGTCCGCAGGAACGAGTACGAGATCCTGCAAATCCTCATGGGCGACTGCCGCGAGCGCCTGGCGGTGTACAGCAAGTCGTACGAGGAGGACGTCAAGATCGCGCAGCAGCCCGGCCTGTCGCCCAAGGAGCGCACTGCGGTGAAGATGCGGCTGGCGGAAAAGAAGATCCTGAACGCGACCATGGAGGCCGTGCGGCGGCGGCTCGCGCCCATCCGCGGCATCCCGACCAAGACCGGCACCATGCAAGATCCCAACAGCGATCTCAAGGAGATCTTCGACACCATCGAAAGTATCCCCATGGCGCCCATCAACGCGGTCAAGGGCTTCATGAGCTGGGCGCGCGGGGAGCAGGACCCCGACTGGGGCAAGAAGCCGGGGCAGAAGGGGAAGGGCCGGTGAGGCGGCGATGTGGGTCGGGGCGTATGAGCTCGGGATGGGCTGGGGCGAGGGCGGCTAGGTGCATGGCGCTCAGGGCAGAGGGGCAGAGGGGAGGCGCGGCGCAGCATTGGAGTTGTGGAGAACGTCCCAAAATGCCTGGGAAGCACGTCTCTATCTGGATAGCAATCCGCTGCGTTAGAAAGCGGGTGCGACGACGTGTCTCCTACTGGTTGCGTGCGGCAGAGCCCCGCCTGCTGGGGATGGCGTCGTGAGGTGGATCAAAGCTGGATTGCTCCTGCCGGTTCCTGCTTGGAAGGGACCAAACGTGGGAACCCGATGGTCTGGACTGTGCACCCTTAGCACAGCATCGCAAGTTGCGGCTTTTTGACAGGGTCCACGAAGGCCGCGGAGACGCCAGCTGCGTGCTGCGTTCATGCAAGCACCGCTTAATGCGATCTTCAATAACCAGGGGAAACTCTCTGGCCTTAACGTAGACCGTCAGCAGGGACTCGAAGGGGCCAAGGATAAGGAGCGGTATGTGGGGGGTGGGGTGGTATGTGGGGGGTGGGGGGTGGGGGTGGGCGGCTATCATAGGAATGGAGTGTATTTGGTTGCCGCACGCCCTGAACATGTCTGGACCATGGGAGACGCCCCCTGGCCTGAACGTAGTTACGCTCCCGGCACACGGGACGCTGCCCGTGCCAGGAGAGACTCCCCTGTCCCGTGCAGGGCCTGGCAGGACAGACTCAGTCCTCCCGCCCTTCCCTGGAGCTCCATGTTCCGGCGCAGGGCGCTCTCCCTTGTTCCTGCGTGTTGTTCCATGGCTCTGGTATGCGGCACGACCTCAGGCTGGCACTTGACGGCGCGCCAAAGGGGACTTAAACATGACTCGTAGCACGGCGTGAGAACGGCGGTGAAGGCTGCATACTGCCAGGCGCTGCTGCGTGCTGCTGGCGGCACGGCTGGCGGCTTGGGCTCGTTTGGGCTGCGCCAGGTGTCGCCCCGGGGCCTCGCTTCGGCGCTTCACAGGGTCCCTCTTACGGTGACCACATGAAGCAATAGCTATTTGCTCAAGCCCAGGAGACAATGAGCGACGTAGTGCAAGGCAGGCCGCGCTTTTGCTGTACGTCGGCAGCCCGACGACCTATCTTCTCGAGCATTAGCGCTTGTCGACGATGATTGGTAAAGATAAGCGTATTATTTACCGAAATGCTGGACGCAAAAGCAAAAGTGATTTCACCACTCATTTTGCGACCGACTGGCGCACTGGCCTAACACGACCGGCCCACCCTGTCATACGACTGCTAATGTACCGCACGACAGCAGCCCCACGACAGCACGCGTAGCAGAAAGACTCGCGAGCTGCTTTGTCCGTTCCTGCTTGCCTTGGTGTGGGCATTCTCCACACGCGCAACCTCGGTGCATTAAACACGCATCTAGGCTCCAGGATGAAGAAACCTGGGGATAAGGAAAGAAGAATGCCGAACTCATTGCTTCCAAATCGCTTCTAACCTAATGGGCGGCTAGGCAAGGAAATTCATGGTCGTGCTGGACTGGCTTACGGGCTGCCTACGCCCAGAGCAGAGCCGCAGTTCGCCAAAGAAGAAGGATGCCCCGGCCGTCACAGTGCCAAATGCTGGTAAGCGCTAGGCGTGACAAGATTCAGCACACCTATGCTGAAGGCTGGCACCGCTCACAGGGGCTGCGGACGCCGTGGAGTCAGTGCGGATACATGCACTCACGGCGCAGCCGTCGGCGCAGCCGGCTTGCAGCGATAAGCAGCAATATGTGGTCTACCTGAGCATTCAAGCGGGACGTCAGGATGCAGGCCTTGACAGTCTCTCTGTGGCATGGACGGACTCGCAATTGATGGCGATGCTGGCGTGCAGCGCCCGTCAGGTGAGGGGCAACACCCAGGGCCTACGATGCTGGTACCTCGCGTCGTCGCCCTGCAGGAGCGGGCCTCGTTGCAAGCGTTGGGGGTCGCCGCGGGGGGGGGCGGCCCCAGCAGCTAGCCGCAGGCCTACCCTGAACGCCCATGTCGTTGCGCAGGATTACCTCACGCGCGTGCGATCGTGGCTTGCCGCCGACACCGAGCTGGCCTCGCATTTTGCCAAGCTGCTAAGGTGCGTGCGCGGCGACTGGCCAGCGGCGTGCGGCCAGCACGTTGGCAGGCACGTGCTCGAGGCGGCCGGTCACGCCGGGGAGATGGGGCGGCGCGCGGGCCACACGCCGCACGCCACACGCCACGCCGCGCGCCCTGCCCGGCACCGTCACGCCATGCCGCGCGCCACACCCGACCCCTGATGCACTCGGGCGCTGCGGGTGTCCCGTGTGCCGTGCTTGGATGGCGGTCGCGATCCACACAACCGGAAATCATCCGGCAAGCCCAGCCCTGGGGCCCCTAGTGCCTGACACACCCGCTCGGCTGCGCTCCGTGCCCGCTCCGCCGCCGCCGCAGGTGCTCCGCCGCGGGGCTGCCGGGGCTCGTGGTGTACCCGCTGCCGGGCGCCGTGCAGCTGCAGGACGGGGTGTACTCCGTATCGCTCACGGTGCGTCGCGTGGCCAAGGCGCATGGCGCCAGGGAGGGCCGTGCCCGGCACCGGAGGCCTCGCGGCGCCGCAGCGGGCGAATGCCAGGGCGTCAGGACGGGGCGCGCCCAGCTGCCAGGGCGGGGGCAACCTAGCTCGAGCCCCGTCCGCGGCCACACGCACGAACGAGCCCGCGGCCCGCGGCGGCGTGAGCGCGGGCGTGCGCCCGGCGTGGCCTCGCTGCGTCTGCGTTTCGGGTCGCTGAGGTGGCTGGAGCGGCTGGCGCCTGGCGGCGTGCCAACACAGGGCCACGCCCTGCGGCCCGCGGGCCCGGGACACGCGTCAGGGGCATCGCTGCTCGGCGTGCAAACGTACGGCAGGAGCCCAACCCTGGCCGCGCCACGAACCACAGGTGAACAGCGTGCGGCTGCTCGACGCGGACGACGAGGGCAATGGGCCCGGCGGCGGCGGCGGCGGGCGGCCGGGCCTGGCGGTCTCGCACCGCCTGACGCGGCTGGACGACCTGTCCGCCATGCGGCAGCAGGAGCTGGCGCTGGCCACCATCCCCTGCATCGTCACGGCGCTGCTGATGGACGGGTGCGCAGGGGCAGGGGGGGAGGGGCGGACGGAGGTGGGGGACTGGGGGGGGGGCGGACGGATGTGGGGGATGGCTGCGGAGCGCAGGATGGAATGGTGGCATGAGGGGAGCAGGGGCCGATGGGAGGCGGGCGGAGGGTTGGTTTGGGGAGGGAGGCATCCCCGCACGCAGAAAGGGCGCGATGCGGTCTGGAGCGCTGGGCTGCCGCCATGCGCTGGTCGTGTGGCCTGCCCCCTCACGCCCGCCCCTGTTTTTACCCCTTCCCTCGTATGCCCGCTGCCGCCACAGCCGCTGCATCTATCAGAACCCCGCCAGCCAGGCTTATGCAGGCCCGCTGGATGCGTACGTGCCGCCGCCGGGCTTCAGCCTCAGGGAGCTCAGCGGGCTGGGCCACCCGCTGCTGCGGCTGTTCCGGCACGAAATCGACGCGCTCGAGGCCTTTGAGGAGGCCATGGCAGCTGAGCAGGTGGGCGGCGGCTAAGGCCTCGGCGGGGCGACTAAGGCCTCAGCGCGGCCGCGGCGGAAGCGTTAGGCACCCTAGGCTTGCATGGCTTGCGTGCCCTGACGCTTGCTTACCTTTCCCAACCCCATCCCCATCCCCATCCTCATCCCCATTCCCCCACGCCGGCAGGAGTTCCGGCGCGTGCTGCGCGTGCCTCGCTCGCTGCAGCGGCTGCCACTGGCGGACGGCGCGCCGCCGGCGTACATGTCGCGGCACGGGCGCGACAGCCAGGCCGACGGCGCCGACGGCGCCGCCGCCAGCCGGGCCCCGCGGGACGGCGGGCCGCGGCTGCTGCCGTCGCCGTCGCCGCTGTCGCTCAGCCGCACGCCCAGCCGCCGAGTGCGGCGCAGCTCCTCGCATGCCCGGCGGCAGGGCCAGCAGGCTTCCGACGGCTCGGCCTTTGGCTCGCCGCGGTCGGGCCGCGGCGGGGGCAGCACGCCGCGCGGCGGCGGCGGCGGCGGCTCCAGCTACCGGGCGCCGCTCGTGGTCGCGAGCCGCGAGCCCTCCATGAGCCGCCTGAGCCCCGTCAGCGTGGGCCTGCGGGCCGGCCTGGTGGGGGGCAGCAGCCGGCGCGGCCTACTGGCCAGCAGCGGCGCCGGCCTGACAGCGTCGCACCGCCGCAGCAGCCTCATGCTGCACAGCGGCGCCGCCACCGCGTCGGGCCACAGTGGCGGCGCCGCCGCCGGCTCACTCACAGGCCCGGCGGCGGTGGTGGCGGTTGGGCCCGCCACCAGCATGGGCATGGCGCAGCAGGCGCCGGCCCTGGCGCCTGCGCCCCGAGGCCGCCGCGTGCCCCGCCGCTGCACCTCCACCATGTCGCTGGCGTCGCCGGGCGGCAGCACGTCCCAGCACAGCGGCTTGCCCAGCGGCGCCTCGCGCACCGGAGGCTCGCCGTTGGCGTCCGCCGAGCCAAAGCCCCTGGCGGAGGCGGGGCCGCCGGCGGCGGCGGCGGAGGACGCGCCCGAGTGCGCGCCGGTGCAGGGCGTGACGCTGAACGACTGGGCCAGCACCGGAACCACCGGAACCGGCAAGTCCGGCGCGACCAGGGCGCGCGCTCTGAAGGAGGTCAGCCCCTCCGCTGCGGATCTGGCCGCCGTCTTGGCCTGCGCCTCCGCCGCGGAACCCGCGGTCGACGGCTACGGCGACGGCAGTGGCGCCAGGGGTCTACGGGTGCCGCGGCTAGCGCTGCGCCACGCCGCTGCCGATCGCGGCGACGGCGACACGGATGGCGCCGGCTTTTCTTCAAGGCAGCGGTCGTCGGCGGGGGAGAGCCGCCGCAGCGCCGGCAGCGGCTCCGGGGGCCAGCGGCAGTTCGTCATGCCGCCGGCGGGGATGCTGGCGGCGTCGGCGAGCTTCCGCTCCCGCGGCGGCACGGGCGTGACTACGGGCTCGGCGGGCTCAGGCGGCGCGGTGGCGACGTCGTCAACGCGGCGGCGGCGGGGCTCGTGCGGCAGCATAGCCGCTCCCGACGGCGGCGGCGGCGGCGGCGGCGCCAGCGGCGGTGGTGGCGCCAGCAGCGCCGGCAGGCGCCGGAGGGCGTCACTGCTGGAGCCGGGGGAGATTGGGGGGACGTTACCGCCACGGACGCTCTCCATGTCTGCCACACGGCCGCCGGCGGCCTGGGCCGAGCCGTCGGCGGCAGCGGCTGCGGCGGCGCCGCCGCCACTTCGGCCGCTGCACATGGCCGTGCAGTTGGTGGAGGTGACGCCAGAGGTGGTTGACGCCAGCGGCAACAGCCTCACGAACAGCGGCGTGCGTCGCTTCCAGGGCGGCCTGGTCCGGCAGCCCTCCGGCGCCTTTCAGCTAGTGCCTGTGCCGCCCGACGGTGGCGCCAACGGCGACGCGCCGCCGGGCTCCAGCTTGGGCCGCAACGCAAGCGGTGGCTCTGGCGCCTCCCCCGGCGCCAGTTTGGGCTCCGGCCGCGGCGGCGGCTTGAAGGGAGTCCTATCCGCGATCCGGGCACTGACGGTCGGCGGCGGCGCTACGCCTGGCGGCGGCGCCGCCGCCACCGTCGCCGATGACAGCAGCGGCAGCACCGGCAGCGCAGACCCGAGCGCGCAGCTCGAGGCGATGCCCGGGCTGCTGTCGGCCATCGCCGAGGAGGGGGGCATGCTGGGCTTCGGCAACTCGGGCGACTTCAGCAGCGCAGCGAGGCTCGCTGCGCTGGCGTCGGCGTCCAACGCATCCGGCGGCCAGGGTCCGGCGGTGCCAAGTCCGTTCAACAGCACCTCACGCGAGGCCGGAGCCGGCGGCGGGTCCGCCAACTTGGCGCTTGGCGTCCACGGCAGCGGCGGCGGCTACGACCGGCTGCTATCGGCCTCTCACATGCCCATGCCCAGCCTGGTCATGGGGCTCGCGTCGGGCACGGTAGAAGTGTCCACCGAGGATGGCCAGCACGCCACCAACAGCGGCGCTGGCAGCAGCCGGCTGCGGCGGCAGCTGGGCTCACCCGGCCTGATGCAAGCCTTTCGCGGCTTCGATGCCGCCGCCGCCGCCGCCGCGGCGAGGCCGCCGCCGACGGCGCTGTACGAGAGCGTTGACGGCCCCAATCGCGGCGGCGCCAGCGCCGGCGAATCAGCCCTCGGAGCGCAGGAGCAGAACCTGACGTTCGTGCCGGCGTCGGCGATGGCGGCGGCCGCCGCCGTCGACGTGGGCGACGCTGGCGGCGCCGTCGGGGCGCAGGCGCAGGCGGCGGGCGCTGCGGGTGCAATGGCAAAGGGCGGGCACTTGTCGGCGGAGGTGTGGCCCAGGGGTACCGACGTCGCCGCTGTGGAGCCCAGCTCCGCCCATGCAGCCGTGGCGGCGGCGGCGGCGGCGGCGGCAGCGGCTGTCAAGATTGAGCAGGACGCGTCGCTGGACCGTCGGCCGGCGCCCATGCCGCTGCCTTCCGGGGTGGCCAACGCCGGCGGCGAATCCTTGGACTCGACGAAGGCCAGCGAAGGCGGCCCGCCGCTGCCCTGGCGAGCGCCGCCGGCGTTGCCATCGCCGCCGCCGCCGCCTGGCTCGGCCAGGGTGGCGTCGCTGCGAGCCGCGGCGCGCGGCTGGCCAGACGCGGCATCAACCGCCCCAGTCGGTAGCGTGCCCTCCGCCGGCGGCGGCGGCAGCGGCGGTGGCGGCGGCGGCGGCGGCGGAAGCGGCAGCGGCAGCGGCAGTGGCCGGCCGATGCAGGTGCTGGAGGTCGCTCTGCTGTCCGCCGGCGCGTCGGTCGGCGGCGGCGTCGCCGAGACCGTCAGCGGCAGCGTCTTCGCCGGCGGCAGTACCGTTGCCGGCGGCGACGTCACCCAGAACGACCAACACACGGCGGAGCTAGAGGGCCTCCTCCTAGGGCTACCATCGGACCGCGCCCGGCCCGAGTCTATCAGCACAGCCGCCGGCATCTTTATCGGCGGCACCGCAGACAACGGCGGCGGCCGTGTTGTCGCGCCGGCGCTGCCGCGTGCGCCCTGGACCGCCGGCGAGCTTCGCGCCGCCAACGCCAGCGGCACCGCCGCGGCGGCGGCGGGCGCCGCGGCACGCCCTGCCGGCGGCGGCGGCGCCTTTGCACTGGGAGTGTCAGGCGGCCTGTCGGGCAGCGTGGGGCGTCTGCGGCTAGACAGTCTAGCCGCCGGCGCCGCTAACTTGATGCGCTCGCAGTCCGGGTGCTGCAGCAACGGCGGCGGCGCCGGCGGCAGCAACGGCGGCGGTGGCGGCGGCGCTGCCGCAAGCGGCGGCGCCGGCAGCCCCTCCGGGCGCGGCCAGCCGCGACGGCGCAACACGCGCGAGCGGCTGATGACGCTGCTCGCGACGATGAGCCACGCCAGCGACGAGGCCGACGGCAGCGGCGCCGACGCGAGCGACGGCGACGATGCGGCCGGCGGCGCCGGCGGCGCTGCCGGCGGCAGCGGCGTGCCCGGCGACGAGTACGAGTGGCACGATGTGTGAGTTGTGTGGGGTGCAGCGTGCGCTGCCGGCCCGGGCGCACCTGCGCCCGGGCCGCCCGTGGCGCCACGGGCGCGGCTGGGGTCGAACAGGGGCTCGACACCGGCGCTCCGCCAGACGGCGGCCCCGCTGGCAAGCAGCTGCCCAGGTCCCCCAATGCCTGCGCTCTAGAGCTGCTGCGCCCGCCGAGTTGCCCCTGGCAGACACGCTAGCGGCCCCAGGGTCGGGCCGTGCGCTGTCGTCGTCCTGCTGGCGTGCCTCGACGCCCGGTCGCGCTCCTGTGTCCTGCGCGCTGGGCGTCGGTGCCGTGACCCCGCGTCTTCTCGCACGCCCGCGTGCTGGCTACATGGCTCCCAAACCTCAACCAACCAGCCCTGCGTCCCGTGGCCCTGGCGCAGGTACGCGTGCGTGCGCACGGAGCCCACCAGCGGCCGCAAGCTTATCTTGCTGACGCAGACCGTGGTCACAGAGCAGGTGGGACCAGGGCCGGGCGCCTGCCGGGACACGGACGGCAGCGGAAGGGTGGGCGGTGGGGGCCGCAAGCTGTGCGCGGCGTTGCGGCAGCACGTTCCGGCGGCGCTCCGCCCCGCGGGCGGTGCGCAAACCGTGTGGTGGGGAGGCGTCGTCAGGCGGTCGCATGCGGTCGCGAGCCGCTGCCGCCGCCACGTGCCCCGGATGCAGATCGAGGTGCAGCGGAAGCTGGAGGCGCTGCTGGAGCACGAGCACAAGGTGGGGGCGGGCGCCGGCCTGGCCTGCATGTGGCCCACGCCGCAACCCACAGCAGTGTGGCGCCACCATAGTCCGCGTTGTGCTGCAGCCAAGCGCACCGCACAGGGCGGGGCGAGGGGCGACGGGCGGCTGCCAGCTGAGCGTAGAGGCAGGCGGGCCGTGGGGGCGCGCCCCGCCCCGCTCTGCGCCGCGTGCCTACTGCCGTACGCTTCTGCTGCTGCCGTACGCTCCTGACGCGCAGGTGCTCGAGTCGATCTTCCCGCGCCACGTCATTGAGCACATGGTGCGGCGGGCCTGCTGCGGAGCGTGCGTGACATGTCGCCGGGTGGGGTGCAGGAGAGTAGGCCATAGATGGCGCCGTCAAACGTCGAGCCTGGGCCGCCGCGTCCGGCTGCTCATGCCGCGGCCAGGGCTCTGACGCCGCCCTCCGTTCCGGCCTTGTTCGCGCGCCGCAGACGCTGCAGGGCAAGCAGCGCGGAGGCCCCGGGGGCGGCGTGGGCGGCGGCTGGGCCAACTTCCGCGGCAGTGCCATGGAGGCGCTCGCCACCAGCCACTCGTGCGTCACGATCCTGTTCTGCGACGTGAGTGGGGCAGGGGCCGGGCCGCTCTTTGAATCGAGACGGGCAGCCTAGGCTTGGCTGGGGTTGTTAATGTCCATAGGAGCATGGCTGGGGTTGATGATGTCCGTAGTAACGGCGCTACAGACTTGGCTATGGCGCTGCAGGCAACCACCTCTGGGGGGGAGGCCGTCCTCGCTGCCCCCGAATGCTGACGTGCGCTGCCCCGCCGTCTTCTCGCCGCCGCTGCGGTCTCGCGGCTTGGTTGCAGATCATCGGCTTCACGGAGATGTGCAAGCAGGTTTCAGCGATGGAGGTCATGTCGTTCCTCAATACCCTCTACATGCGCTTCGACGAGCTCATCGGTGCGTCCCCATTGAGGGCCGCGCGGCGCCAGCATTGCACGCGTCGCGGCATGTGGGGGCCGGGTTGGCGTGCACGAGGCAGGGGAGGCAGGGGCGCATGCGCCGCACTCAGCTGCATTGGCGGCTCAGGGCGAGGTCCTCGTGGGGAAGGCGGGGCCAGGGCTGGCTGCGGCTGACGCCCTCCCGCCTGCCCTGACCCGGCCTGCCGGCCCGCGCAGACATCTTCGCTGTCTACAAGGTGGAGACCATCGGAGGCGAGTCGCGGCGGGTTCGCGTCCCGAGGGGGCGCTGGTGATCACCTGACCGCGGCTCGGGGGTCCACTTTCCACACACCCGGACGCCCCTCCGGAGCTCCTGCGCGCTGCGGACTGCTGCTCTTTGGCTTCATGACTGCACACACACGTCGTGCTTACTATATGTTGCCTATTTCTGTACACGCGCGCCCCTCACCCGCTCCCGCTCCCGCGTCGCAGACTGCTACATGTGCGCCGGCGGCCTGGTGCGCACGGACGGCGAGGGCAACAAGTCGGTCATCGGCGACGGCAGCCAGGACGCGCTGCACGCGGTCCGCGTCATGAGCTTCGCCAAGGTGGGCCAGGCACCACGGCTGCGGGCTGCGTCAGGTCGTGCCACGGGAGACCCTGCCTCGTGGGAGAGGTCGGGATGCAGCCCGCTCTGCCGCTCTGCCACCTGACCACGCGACGCCGGCACCCGGTTTGTGGGCGCATGGCCAGAGAGCGGAGGAGCCGCCGCCGCCCTGCGCATGTTCCCTGCCCGGGCGGCGCCTTCACGGCCCCTGCCTCGGCCCTGCTCGCGGCCGCCCGCCCTCCCACAGGCCATAACGCGGGAGGCGGCGGAGGTGGTGCTGCCCACCACCGGGGAGCCCGTGCGCCTGCGCATAGGTGCGTGGTCGCACTCGCGCCACATCGAGACAGAGAAGCACACGGCCACGGCACGTGTAGGGCACGTACGGTTCGCATGTGAAAGGGCGGCCGTATTTGAGGAGACTCCGCGCCTGATGCCTAGCACCGCGCCGCCACGCCGGATTCATTCGGCTACCGAGTGGCGGGGAGCTGCAGCTTGCGGAGCAGCATGCCGTGCGGCTGTGCAGCGGTGGGGGCGGAGGCCGGAGGGGCCAGGCACCCGTGCGCGTGCGGGGGTTCTTGAGGCGCCGTCCAAGAGGCCACGGTGACCCTGCACCGCGTCATTGGTGTTTGGACCCACAGGCTGGATAGCGACGAGCACATTGCGTGGGACCAAAGCTGTGCCGCTGCGGCTGCGTCGCTCCGCGGCAGCAGCCGCTCCGCCAGGCGACCTGCCTCTGACGCTGCGCCGTGGCCCTGCGCCCTCTGCCCTGTGGCCCTGCGCCCGCACCTCAGGGCTGCACTCCGGCCCGGTCATGAGCGGCATCGTGGGCGACAAGATGCCGCGTGAGTTACCGCACGCGGGGTTGAGGACGGACGGGGGATGAGTTGCGGTGCTGGTGTGGGGCGGTGGCGGCCGCATGCGCCCTGGTCAGCGGCGGTGTCCCCTCCCAGCACGCGCTAATGCTGCCGCACGCATGCCTCGCTCCCCTGCCCGCGCCCGGCCCACGTCTGCAGGGTTCTGCCTGTTCGGCGACACTGTGTGAGTGCGGCCGCAGGGCTCGAGCTTGCTGGCCTCGCTTCCAGCCGTGCAACACAGCACCGCAGCTGACCCCTTGCCCCGCAGCCGTTACTACCGTTCTCGCCCGCTTCGCCTGATGCCCCCATGCCGCTGCCCCAATATGCGCCTTTCCAACGCCGTGCAGCAACACCGCCAGCCGCATGGAGAGCACGGCCCCGCCCGGCGGCATCCACGTTAGCGCCGCCACTCGGGCGCTGCTGTCCAACGAGGCCTGGCACGCCACGGGCGGGGTGCAGGTCAAGGGCAAGGGCCTGATGGAGACGGTGCGTGCTGCTGGCTGGGGAGCGGAGCGGCGTAGTGCGGCGAAGCCACATGCCGTAGCGTGCGGGCTAGGGGCCGACGGCCGGGCACAGCAGGAGGGTCTTGTCGTCCCGTCGCAACGCACGCTGCTCCGCGCACGTTGCCTCAAGTGCCTGCCGGCTGCGCTCGGCTGTGCCCAGGGCCGAAGCTCACCGGGGCTGTCATGACTGGGGTTGCCGATCTCTCTCGCATACCTTCTTCCAAGGAGACTGGCAAGCCTAGTCATAACGCCGCCAAAGCTATGACAGCGACGTAGCGTGCTTTGGCTGCAGCGTTGCCTGTCTTGGCTACTCGCGCAGCGGGCGAGCTGCGCGGCGGCGCCCACCCCGCTGTCCCCCGCTGCCTCGCACGCTGCGGTGCGCCCGCCTGCCTTGCCCCTGCCGGGCTGCTAGGCCTGCACCGGGCCCCCAACTTGACCTGCCTCCTCCTCTCTCCCATCACACCCGAACCGCAGTACGTGTGGGCTGGCTACTCCGCCGACGAGGACGAGGACGCGCTCCGGCGCCTCAAGGTTTACTTGTGAGCCCCTTCACCATATGCGTGCTGGCGCTCCTGCAGGAGCGCTTCGTGGCCTCCACAACGAGCCGCCGCAGCTTATATGGGCGCCGCTATCGCTCGTCGATGTTGTGGATCGCGCTGGCGCCATGAACCGTGCAGCTAGCGGGCTATGCGGCGGCGCCGTGCGCCTGTGCTCGCAGCAAACGCATCTGACCGGACCATGAGCGATGAACGCAGGGGGCCGCTGGTAGCTCGAGGCTGCTGGAGTGACTGCGTTAGCGTGTTGTCTTTACCAACCCTGCCTCGCGCGCGAGGCGTACCAAATTCATGATGTGTGAAACTGCTGTACGCGGGGGAAGCCTCGCGGCCTCCTGGCCATGCGACCCCCGGGGTTTTTCTGTCGCCTGTCGCGCTGCTGCCCTGGTGGTCGCGGCCGACTGGGGCTGTGCGGCTGGTGCGCCCGCCGCATGCAAATGCATGTGCATGGAGCATGTGCATGGAGATCGTGATGCCCCAGGGCGCCGAGATGCTGGGTGCTAGGCCGCGGCGAGCCTTGCAGGCTGGGCGGCTTCCGCGGTGTGGCCCAGCATGGGACGACCCCAGGGACCCCTCCTTCCCTCGGGTGCCCCTGCGATCCGCTGCGCCCCAAACCGCGTGGGCAAGGGGCCCCGAGGCCTGCGTCCTGTGCCCCCGCCCCGGTGCGGCAGGCGGGCTTCTGAATGGTTTGGAGCCCGGAACGCTTTGCATTGTGGTTACGTAGCAGCCGGTGCGGAATGCCCGCTGTGCTGCCGAGCCACCCGCGAGAGCGGTGTGTGCTGGGAGAGAGCCTTGGTGGCTAGGGCTCACCTCTGGCGGCCAGCGGCGGTGCGATGATATGCTTTGTGGAGGGTTGTGATGTGAAGGGGCTTTCGAGCTGGCGAAGGGCTGGCGGCTTGGCATAGTTGCCACCGCCATGGAGCGGCGGGGCCGTGCTGCGCGCTGCACTGCAGCAGTGTGCGACCAACTCTTCATTTCTAGACTCGTTGCTGTGCACACTTCGCAATTCTGGACCCCCGGGGTGCATGGTTGAAGGTCCGGACTTCTGGTATTCTAGCGTGCCAGGCCTGCACTTCTTGAGGACTGTTGGAGGGTTGAGGTCACGACTGGAAGACACCAGCAGCTCAACATGAGCAACCGGATGCAAGTCCTGGGCCTCATATAGGGCTACGTTCTTGAGCTCGTGGGGTCCAGGATCCGTCATTGTGGGCGCTGAGAGTGCCAGGCTTCACAGCGTAGGCTGTTGGTGTGACTCGGTGCAGTGTAGAGGCACGAGAGGGGCAGTGGGGAGGCGCGAGGGGTCAAGTGAAGGGGCGCGACAGGGGCAGTGTAGAGGTGCGAGGGGATAAGTGAGAGACGCGTGCCCTTGCTGGACTCGGCCGTGGGCGCAGCAAGCTGCACGGCCACGTGCGGCACCTGCGCCTGGCTCTCCGGCACGAGCGTGCAGGGGCTGTCTTTCTTCGGTCTCGCACACATGCATGGATTACATTAGCACCAACGGGCCAAGCAGGAGGAGCGGCCCCGGTGGATCCGAGCGATGCGGTGTTGAACGTGGTGTGAAGGGCCGTTGCACTTTTGCAAGGCCGTTTGGCGGGCCGCCGCGTGGCGCGGGCCCGGCGTAGCGTCAGCCGTTGCCGGTTCCGGTACGTGTCTAGGAGTAGCAGCATAGCGCGTGCGGGTCATACAGTGTGCACGCCAGCAGGTACACGTGCGGCGCTTGCTTGGCGGCGCGCAGGGCATGTGTCTCGTGTAACGTGCACTATGCCTGTTATGAGGCCACGCAGCCCGACCCGTGGTGCAGACCCGTGGTGCTGCATTGGGTCAGTGGCGGTACGGACTCGGCAAAGATGGGGCGGCGGCGCCTGCCGCATGCCCACCCACCGTCGTACGTGAGCACCTCAAGGCTCGGGTTTAACTGCTGCCCGCCGGCGCTCCGCCGTGGCACCCACCCACCCCAGTGCCCGTGCCCGCCCCCTTCAAGCTCTGCTTGCTGCCTGGGCCGGCGCCTCCACGCTATGGGCCGCCGTCGGGGCACCGCACCCGGGCTGCGTGCAGCTGCGTCCGGCCGTCAAGCAAGGCGTGCTCCTTTGGCCGGGCACTTGAGGAGCCGGGGCCTCAACAGCTTAGGCCCGCATCGCTGCACATAGCCTGGCCGGCAGCGCCAGCGGCGCCCAGCCAGACCCTTGGGGCCCTGTCTGTGAACCTCTTCATGATAGTTGGGCCATCCATGGGCCCGTCACCAGCGACCAGCCATCAGGCAGTTGACGTCTCCAAGCCCCAAGCAAGCCCTAAGCAAGCCCCAAGCCCCAAGCCCCAAGCCCCAAGCAGCCCCAAGCCGCTAAACCCCGACCCGCCGCACAACATAAAGCGCCGCCGCCACCGCAATGCTCGCATGGCGTACACACGCAGCCGACCGCGTGAATACACCACACGCGAGTACGGCCCGCCAGGACGCCCTTCGCCTCCCATCCTGCTCTTCATTGCCTCGCCTGCCGGCACAGAAAACTACGTCAGCCGCCAGCGCCGCAACACCTGCGCCCAGCCCGCGTGCAGCACGAGCCCTACACACTTGCCAATCGTCAATTCCCGGCATCCAGCACAAACCTTCAACCGTGAGTCCCACGCGGCAGGCCCCCACTTGTTGACAATGAAGACTACACAACGCCGCGCCGCGCCGCCCACCACAGGTGCGGCCTCCAGCAACAGCTGCGCCAAGCGGCGACGACGACGCCCGCGAGGGCCCTACGTGGCTGCCTCCAGCTGCAGGTGGCGGCGCGCGAAAGCCACCATCTCGTCGGCCGCCCTGGCAGCAGCAGCGACGGCAGCGTGCGGCGCAACAGCGGGACGGCGGAATGGGCGGGCCAAGCAAGGGTGGTCGTCAGAGGCAAACAGCAGCAGTGGCAGCAGCAGGGCGTGTGGACCACGGGCGCCTATGCCCCCCTGTCTATCCCCATGGGGGCGCACGGGCGAAGGCAGGGGGCAGAGGGCAGCGCGTAGGCGTTGCGAAAAGACGCAATGCGCATGGCAAAACGCTATGCACCTCGCGAGGGCCGGCCTGGCAGCCGCCCGTGCCCGCCAAAATCCGCAACCCGTCCCACGCCGCAATGCACGGGCGTCCGGCCGGCCTTG
Organism: Chlamydomonas sphaeroides; assembly: GCA_001662425.1. Classification (NCBI taxonomy): domain Eukaryota; kingdom Viridiplantae; phylum Chlorophyta; class Chlorophyceae; order Chlamydomonadales; family Chlamydomonadaceae; genus Chlamydomonas; species Chlamydomonas sphaeroides. Next base: position 31,862 of record BDDC01000095.1, on the reverse strand, counting down.
TCCCACCGCCCCAACGCCGCGCCACACCACGGCTGCAGCCGCTGCTCCGCGCGCGCTGCCACGGCCCACTCGCGTCAGGACGCACGCACTCACTTGTCGAAGTTGGGGCTGATGTAGGCCGCAAAGTGGTCGCACGGCAGCTCCAGCAGCGTGCCGTTGCCGCCGGGCACCGCAGCCGCGGCCGCCGCCACGCCGGCCGCGGGGCAGAGGCCGTCGTGCAGCGCCGACACGAAGAGCACGGGCACGCCGATGCGCGGCAGCGCGGTGGCGGGGCTGTAGCCGGACGACTCGAGCGTGAAGCGGGCCAGCGCCAGCGGCCGCCAGCCGCCCTGGCGGAAAGGCGTTGTCGGGGGCCAAGGGCCGGGACTAGGTGGAGTGTGTGCGGCCCGGGGGTGGTAAGAGCCCAGGCGCGGGCGTAGCCCAGCCGTCGCCGCGCCGCGCTCCTCGCGGGCGGCCCCGGGCTTTCAACCGTTCACCAGCCCCGGCCTCGCCACAGCCGCCCTTGCTTCCACGACCCGTGTTCCGTGCGCCAACATCACTAACGCCCGCACCGCGGCACACCGCCCCGCCCCACCTGGTAGACTTTGGGGTGCTTGGAGTAGTAGCTCTTGAGCTCGCCCTCGTTCAGCTGCATCAGCGCCAGCTCTCCCTCGCGCCCCACCAGCTTGAGGTAGGCCGGCACCGCCAGCGCCGCCGCCGCCTCGCGGGCCGCAGCCGCAGCCCGCGTACGTAGCTGCGCCAACGGCCCCGGCTCCACGACGCCCGGGCCTCCGGGCACGACCGACGCGTTGGCGTCTAGCGAGGCGGAGCGAGGAGATGGCGGTGGCGGCTGCGGCTGCAGCGCGGCGGCGGCGCGGGCGAGGGCGTCGGAGGCGGCGGCGCGCAGCGCGTCGTGCGCGCCGGCGGCGACGAGGCGCAGGGCCTGGACGAGGCCGGAGCGGGCGAGGCGGGCCTTGCTGGCGGCGGCGCCGTCGAGGTGCGGTATCTGGGTGGGGGCAGCACAAACAGGGAGGGCGCAGAGGCAGACAGGGCGCAGCGTTAGCAGCAACGCAGTGCAATGCAGTAGCCATGGAGGTCGGGGGCACGCCGCGGCGTGTGCCCAGGGCCATGGCCGCCGCCGCCGGGCGATGCAGCGGGCCGCACCATGGAGATGACGGCCGCGATGGAGCCCCGCGGCGCGTCCGCGGCCGTGACCAGCACGTGGCCGCCCGCGAAGGAGGTTCCCCACAGCAGCACCTGCACATGAGGAACGCGGGATTGGGAGGAGCGTGAGCATAGCGCCAAGTAGTAAGCCACAGCAAACCCACAAGGAGTGCGCAGCAATCCTGTGAGCAAGCAGGTGCCTCGCAGCAGCAGCCGGGGGAGCGTGGCCGCGCGTAGCAGGCCTCGCAGCGAGGGGTGGCCCGTGCTTGCCGGGTGTGGGCGCCGTGTAGCTATTGCCGCTGTGTGGCGACCCCCGCGCGTCCCGGCACGTGGGCAGGTAGGCAGGCGTTCGTGCCACGGCTGGGGCCGCTCACCCGGTCCGTGTCGATGTGCGGTCCGAGGGCGCCGCTCTGCGGCGAGGGGGCAGGGCAGGGCGGCCATCGTCAGGGCCTGCACGCCCCGGCCTGTGAGCTGCTGGCGCCGCCGCAAGGCCGAGGCAGCGCCAACCAGACAAGGCCAGTCCAGGCCTGGCCAACGACACGACCCACCCAGAGCTCGGCGGCAGGCCTGCAAGTGTCAGCCAGCCGCTGATGCGTGCGGCCGCAGCACCACTCCCACTGCACGGGCACGGTCCTCACACAAACACACACACGCCACTCTGTTCCTTTCCCCCATGACTATGGGCACGCGCACCTTGGCAAAGGCCAGTGCGCCCCGCCAGTCCTGCAGGTGGCGCCGCGGGGACACCCAGTGCCGCGGCTCGCCGTCGCTGCCGCCAAACGTCCTGCGGCGGCTCAGGGCAGGGCGGCAGGGCGGCAGGGCGGCAGGACGCGGCGGCACAGGGCACGACGGCTCAGGGCACGCCGTCGCAGGACAGCCGCGTGGGCCTGGGCAAGTGGGCGTGTGAGCCCCGGTGTGAGGCAGCGCAGTGCAACAGCGGCAGCAGCGCAAAGCCGGCAGGCTGACCCCGGCTGGCAGTCAAGGGCCTGGCCGCAGCTGCTCCTCTGCAGCGTGCGGCCGCTGCGCCTGGAGCACACCTGTAGTCGAACACCAGGACAGCCATGCCGGCAGACGCAAAGGCCGCCGCGAAGCGGTCCAGGCCAAACTCCTTGTTGGCGCCCAGACCGTGGGCCTGAGCGGGCAGCGAGGGGAGCGTGGACGGGCGCGTCACCCGGGAGCCGGCAGGAGGAGGGCGGCCTCTCACCCGCCACCGACCGGGTGGGTTGCACGCAGTACCCTGCAGGCCTTGCACGCGCGTCAGGGAGACCGCACAACAGCACTGCGCGCTGTTGCGGCGTTCGGTCGCGGTCGGCATTGCACGGGGCAGCCCTTTCAGGTGTGTTCCAGTGTCAGGTGGTACAGAACCCCACACGCGGCACAGCACGCCCCAGGTGTGTGTGGAGAACTTGCCGCAGCAGCGCATCCGGCACGGTTGCGCGAATCTTTGTTCGTGCGCATGCGGCAGTGTACGACAGCCGTGTACGACAGCACGGCCAGCTGTCCGTGGTCCGTGCGGCACGCACCATAATGACGAGCGGTACGGGCGGCCGCCCGACGGCGTGCGCCTCGGCGGCCACGGGGTCGGCGCCGGCGTTCGGAGCCGGCGGCGGTAAAGGCGTGTAGAGCCAGGCCTCGCCTGCAGCGCGGTGGGCGTTGGGGCGTTGCTCAGCAGGAGCTTCGTTTGCAGGCGGGTGCGGTGATGGGCTGGCAGGGCGGCAAGGGGGCGCTGCTGACGCCGCATGTGCGCCTGCGCTTGCACCGCTGCGTTCGCCTTCGTCGGTCTCCCTTCATCCCACGCCGGACGCTGCTTACAGGAGGTTCCTGCGACGTCGAAGCGCAGCGTGTCACGAGTGAAAGGCTTGCCAGCATTAGAGCCGATGGGCGCCGACGCCGGCGTGGGGCCGGGCTCGTGCTTCATGCCGTAAGTGAGCTCAGTCTCGTGCGGCAGCGCAATCAGGCCGGCTAGCACCGCAGCCACGGCTACGGCACAGGCTGTCAGGATGCCGAGCAGGCCCATGGTGGGGCTGCACGGGATGGGCCGAGGCGAGGCCCGGACGCCCAGGTGGGTGATGCCGGGTACTCCGGGGAGCTAGACGGTTGCGAGGTTGGGAGGCAGCGGAACGCAACGCTCGAGTTTCGCAGCAGAAGAAGGGCCGCGGTTGGGTCGGGGCTGGAAGGTTGAACCTGACCGTGCGTATGCGTGCTGTGTGTCTATCGTGTTATGAAAACTGATAAAGTTAAATGGGCAGCTCATGTCTGCGATGGGCACGGAGAGAACAGTGCAGTCCTCTCGGCCGGGCTCGGCCCGATTGCTGAATCGCACCACACAACCCGCTGTTCTCGCATTCGGCTCCACACCCTTACATTTGCAGATATTTACTCCGGTTGCTGACCAAACCAATCATCGCGCTCTTCTGGCACACCAACCACGAACACGCGTCATCATGCTTCTCGTGCCTGCGCGCCGCTCGCTCTTCGGCCCATGCCGCCCACGGAGCATCAGGTGCACACGCTATGGCAATTCGCTGCGATGATTGCCACTCTCCGAAAAAGGGTGTTGCGCACACCAGCCACGTCGGGGCCCTGGCCCCAGCCTCCTCCCTGCCGCGTGCTTCTGAAATCCCCTCCCTCCCTCCTTCCCTCCCTCCCTCCCTCCTCACATCAACTTGCGGCTGTCCTCCCCTACATACAAGGGCCATGGCTGCCGCCGCTGCACCCGTCGCACCCCCTGTAACCAACGAGCAGCTCACGGCCTTGGTCGACCTGCTTGTGGACAGCCGGCGCTGCGTTGTCCTCACCGGCGCCGGCTGTAGCACCGAGTCGGGTGAGCGCACCAACACGCCTGTGGTTGTGACGAGGTGACCTACGACGCTGACCGGAAGCCGCCACTGCCACCGCCCAGCACCTCTGCTTGCGCGCATCTGCCGGCGGCTCTTCGCGGGGGTTCCTCGATTCATACCAGCGCGGCTTCCGCACATCGCCCCTGGGTCGCAGCAGCTTTCCAACCGTTTGCACCGCAGTCCAAGATAAGCTCGCGATGCAGCGCCTGCCACGCTCCACTGCTGCCGTGTGTGCCAGTGGGAGGGCGGGTGCCACGTGAAGCCCCCCACGAGCCCGTTGCCGCCTCTGCCCCTGCCTGCGCCCCTGCCGGTCGGCCGATCAGGCGTGCCCGACTACCGCTCGCCCAAGGGCGCCTACAGCACCGGGTTCAAGCCCATGACCCACCAGGTGCGTGGGCGCCGAGCGGCTGTGGCGCGGGGCCGTCATGTGGCTCCCCTAGGGGCGTGGGGGGCCCCGGACACGGACCACACCCGACCTGGCCCTGGCCTTAGCGGCTCGCCGCTGCGGCGTCGACCGCAACCGGCCTCGCCGCCTCCAGCCGCCGGCCTCAGCCTGCGGCGCTGCCCCCGCCGCCCGCACGCCCTCGCAGGAGTTCCTGCGGCGGCCCGAGAACCGCGCGCGCTACTGGGCGCGCTCCTTCTACGGCTGGCCGCGCTTCTCCGCCACGCAGCCCAACGCCGCGCACGCCGCGCTGGCGGAGCTGGAGCAGCGGGTGCGGTCCGCAGGCGCCACGCAGGCCGTGTGGCCCAGGCGATGCCGGGGGCGCCGCATGCAGGCTCTGGCGCCTCGCTCGCATGTGCGGCGCGGCGTCAAGCGGCCGGCGCCGTCGTTCCCGACAACAGTTGCCCCTGCTGCCCCTGCTGCCCCGCGGCAGGGATGGGTGGGCGGGCTCATCACGCAGAATGTGGACCGGCTGCACTCGGCCGCCGGCAGCCGGGCCGTGATTGAGCTGCACGGCAGCTCGCACGAGTGAGGCCGCGAGGGGGGCGGGCGAGGCAGCCACAACGGGCCTGGGCAGCAGGGTCAGCAAGGGCTGGGTAACCGGTTGCTGGGTCACCGAGCCTCATGGCTGTGGCCTCAGCCCTGACTAAGGTGGGGTCCTGGCGCCGGCTCGCCGGTCGCGGTGGCGGGAGTCCGCCAGCGCAGCAAGACCGCCGGCCCGTCCGTCCCCTAGGGCGCAAGCACGGCCTGCTGACCGCTGTCACGTACCCCCCTGGCCCACCACCTGACCTTCGTCGCCCCTGGCCCCTGGCCCTCCTCCGCAGGGTGGTGTGCCTTGGCTGCGGCGCCCGCTCCCCGCGCCAGCAGGTGCGGGCGCGGAGGGCTGCGCAAGCCGCAGCACGGTCGGGGCCGGGGCTTCTGGCTCAGCGTCTACAAGACTAGTTCGCGCTTGCAAGACTAGTTCGCTTTGGCAAGACTAGTTCGCGTTTGCAGTAGTTCGCGTACTCGTCGTGCCTGGGTACCTGTGCCCGCGCCCTTAGGTGCAGGCTGCTCTGGCGCAGCTAAACCCAGCGGCGGCGGCGCACGCGGCGGCGCTGGCGGCGCTGCCGCCGGACGCGGCGGCGGAGCGGCAGCAGGCGCTGCGGGTGGGCAGCAGCAGCGACGCCATGCGCGTGGTGAGGGCGCGGGCGGGGGTAGGGGTGGGATGCACGCCACTTATGCGCTCTGCCCTTGCGGGGTGCCTGGCGGGGTCGTTGGCACGCCGAAGCCTGTGCCCGGGTTAGGCGGGTTGGGCGGGTAATGCAGGGTTAGGGGCTCGGGAGTTCTCGGCCCAGCCCCAGTGGCCCGGCGCCGAACTTCGGTTCGTCCCTCAATACCAAAGCGCTCGGCTCCCATGCCGCAGCGCCACGCCGCGTGCCTGCCCTACCGTCCACACCCCACGCGTCCCGCCCGCGCCCCGCCTCCGCAGGCCGTGTCCCTGCCCCGCGCCCCGATCCAGCCGGCCGCCGGACCGCCCAGCAACCACGCCGCCACCTCCTCCCAGCCGCCGCACCGCCACCACTCGCAGCCGCAGCCCGCTGCAGCGGCGCCGTCGGCGGCGCCTCAGCAGCGGCCCGACGGCGACGTGGAGCTGGCGGACGCGGGCTTGGGGTTCGTGGTGCCGCCCTGCGCAGCGTGCGGCGGCGTGCTCAAGCCGGACGTGGTGTTCTTCGGCGATAACATCCCGCAAGAGCGCAAGGACAGGTGCGTTCGTGCGCGTGAGGGTATGCGCGTATAGCGGGGAAGCTACAGGTGCAGGGAAAGGTGCAGTCCTGGCGTGTGTGCTCGCGGCCCGGTGCGGCTCGGGGTGGACCTGGAAACCTTGAGAGGCGGTCCTTTTCGTTTCGCACGCAGGGCGGCGCAGCTTGCTGGGTCTGCGGACCTGCTGCTGGTGGTGGGGAGCTCGCTCATGGTCTACTCGGCGTTTCGGCTGGTGGAGGCGGCGGTGGGCGCCGGCGCCAAGCTGGCCATCGTCAATGTGGGGCCTACGCGCGCCGACAAGCACAGCCTGGCGCATATCAAGGTGCGTTGGGGCTTTGCTGGTGCGTGGGGGCGGTGGTTCGTGGGCGAGGAAGCGCAGGGGCTGCAGAGGGTGGGCGGTGGCACTGCTGCGTCCAGGCCATGGCGCCAAGGGGTCGGTGGGTCGGCCCAGTCCAGTCGTCTGTTCCTCCCGCAGGTTGAGGCGCGCGCAGGGGAGCTGCTTACATTGCTCGCCAGGCATCCCGCACTACTCGTTCCGCGGATATAACGTAAGGCAGGATTGGTCGTTCAAGGCCATAGGGTTGTCTCGTCGGGCTGCTCCATATCCCCCACAAACACATATCTAACCTATCAATTGACTACGAGAGAGTGAGAGCTTGCTTTGTTTTGCGCGCGACCAACGCTCGTTGCTGCCCTCCAGCTACTTGACCGGTGCCCGGACCTCGCGTCCGCTGCAACATCTAGACTGGGGCGAAAGGGTTCAAGGGAATTAGAGATGACGGTCGGCGCGGCCATACCGACCAAGGCGACTCAGCAGTCGTCGACTCTGCGCCTTCCTCGCGTGCTGTTGCTGGACCTAGATGACACGCTGTATCGACAGCATCTAGTACCAGAGACCGTTAAGCAACGGATACAGGGTAAGGCGCCGCGGCTCAGGTGGAAAGGTCTTGATGGTGTCTGGCATGACGTAGGCTGCGCCGCATTCAAGGCGGTCAGTATTGTATCTGCATAACGTGTCTTATGCTGATGGCTTTGCGGCGCGGCTGCGCGCGGGCGCCTGCAGGCGATCGTGGCCTGAAGGGCGTGGCGGCAGCTGCGGGCAGGGGAAGCGCTTGCACCCCAGCCGTCTTCACCCGCTCTTGCCCCTTCCCGTTCCACCCCATGCACCCCCTGTCACAGCCTACATGGTGCAAAAGCTGGGCATCCCGCAGGAGGAGGTGGCGGCGAAGACCCTGGAGCTGTACCTCCAATACGGCACCACCATGGCGGGGCTCGTGGTGAGCAGCCAACACGTCCCCGCCGCTGCGACTGCTGCCTTGGTCACAGCTCACAGGCCCCGGGTCCTTGTGCGGCAATGTGGCTTGAGCTGCATGCCCCGCTCCCCCTCCCCGACTCCCCGCAGGCCTCTGGCTACAAGATTGACTACGACGGCTGGCACGAGTTTGTGCACCAGGTGCGACCGCCGCCCCCCGTTTGCAACGCACGCAAGCGTCATGTGCCGTCCTGCGGCGCCAACGGGCAGGCAGGCAGTGCCCCGCTACCCGCCCCACGCCACGAAGTACTTGTGCCCCTCCTCGTGTGTTCGGCAGTGCCCAGCTGCAGCGCCTACTGAAGCCCGCTTGTGCCGACTCGGCATGCCGCACGACCCTAGCCGCATGGCGCCTGGCTCCTGACACCCTTGCCCATTTCCTCCGGCCTAACCTCGGCCCGCAGGGCGCGCTCGACTACGACACGCTGCTGCAGCCGGATCCCTCGCTGCGCGACATCCTCTGCTCCATCGACCTGCCTAAGTATATCCTCACCAACGCCAACCGCGTGCACACTGAAAAGTGCCTCGCGCGCCTGGGCATCAGCGACTGCTTCCAGGTGCGCCCGCAGTCGCAATACATAAGGAGGTGCCCTTGTGCTCCACGGACTCACTCCATGCCACGCTCCTCAGCGCACGCGCTGCTTACGCTGCTCCTCGAGCACACGCGCTGCTTCACGGCCGCCTTTCCCCGCCGCCCCGCCCGTTCGCGTCGTCATCCCTCAGGGCCAGTTCTACTTTGAGAACGTGCACGACCTGGCCGAGGCGGCCGGTATCGACGTTGAGCACGGCGTGCTGTGCAAACCCGACCCCCGCATCTACTCGCTCGTGTGCGCCACCATTGGCGTGGACCCGCGCGACGCGCTGTTCTTCGACGACTCGGTGCGCAACATCGCGGCGGCGCACGGGCTGGGCATGATGACGGCGCTCGTGGGCGCCGAGAAGCCCTGCCCCGGGGCGGACCTGGCGCTGCCCACGATGCACTCGCTACCGGCGGCGCTGCCGGCGCTGCTGGACCAGCCGGGGCTGGTGCACGAGGCTCACGGCTCGGGGCAAGGGCACGGGCACGGCATGGCGCGGGAGGCGGTGCTCGCGGCGGCGGCTGGGGCAGGGCCCAGCGGCAGCAGCGGGCTGGCGGTCGTGGTGCCCGCGTCGTGAGGGTTGCGTGCTCGTGGGGTGAGGCCGTGGAGGGGTTGAGGCCGCGGCAGCGCGGGGCTGCGACGGAGGTGCGTCCGAGGTGCATGATGGCCAGCGCAGGAGGCGAGGTGTGGATGGGCCCGGCGGCCCGGTCTCGTGCAGCTGTAGGCATACGGTACATAGCGGGTAGGGCTGGACGGGGCAGCATGAGAGTGAGGAGTCGCGCATGTGTGGTGACTGTGGGTGCGTTGCGGGCGGCGTCCGCGCTGGTGAGGGCGCGGGACCGCTGTGGGGCTGGAGCGGCGGCAGTGGCTGCGCGTGCACTGAGTGCTGCGTTTGGAGCTCGGTGTGACTAACGCCTTGCGGTTTGACGTCGTGACCTATCTGTATCAATACTACTCTTGGTTGGTTGTCGGACGGTATGCTGTGTGTGGAAGGACGCGTCGTTGTGTGCGTTGCTGTGTCGCTTCCAGGTGCAGGTAGCAGGGTGCGGACGCAGGCTGGCCCTGCTGTCCAGCGCATGCTCGTGGCATCCAGGGACAGTGAACACGCTGGGGTTTGGCGGCGCGGGACGTGTGGCATGCGACCAAGCGGCAAGCGCGTGTCTTGCATGCTGCCAACCATGTAACGCACCTTGGTGCGCTGTACACATCGCGGGCTGCCACAGCAGCGCATGCATGCATTTGCTGTACTACGTCCAGGAGCAGGACCCCTCCTCAGCTATCTGTACATGATGCCGCGCGCCTGCGCAGTACGCCTAGGTCTCAACCCTACCATGCCAGTACAGCCAGCTGTCTTATCTGCCCTGCCCATCCTGCGTCCAAGCATCCTCGCCCATGCCCAGGCCTTCACCCCGTCCACAGGGCCCCCGCCGCTCGCATCCCCATGCCGCCGCTCGGCCTCGAGGCGCCCCGCAGCCGCCGCGCGCCCGCTCCGTCCAGCGGCAGTGCGCCGCGCCTCAGGCCTGCGCGGCGTTGGCGTTGGCCGCCTGGATGTGCTGCGTCTTGACGAACTCGTCGCCCAGCTGCACGCGGTGGTTGGTCTCGATGTTCTTGCGCGCATCCTCCATGCACTGTGCAGGTGGAGACAGAGGGACGGGCACACGAGCGAGGTGGCGGGGCGCAGGCGGTGAGCTGGCCGGCACGGCACCAACACACGCGGCGCCAGCCCCGGCTCCCCCCGCGTGCCGCCGCACCGAAAGGTCCTGCGGCGTGAGCAGCACTAGCTGCGTGTGGTCGTTGTCCATGGCGAACTCGAACAGCGTGCTGGTCGCAAACCGCCGGTAGATGGCGTCCACTGGAGCACAGGCGGCAGGGGACGGGGAAGGCAGTCGCACGGTGGCATTGTGTACCCAGCGCTGGGTGGCAGGCCTGAGCGGAATGCCCAAGATGCCATAGGTAAGTTGCTGGACGGCAGGCCAGCCACACTGCCAGCCACACCGCAGGGTTTGCAACGTGCTGCCGTACGGCACGACACACTTACTGAACACGTCGTACTCGTCCATGCAGCGGAAGGGCGACTCGGTCTGGGAGCCGATGGCCAGCAGGAAGGATACGGTGGTGAAGGAGCGCTCGCCGCCTGGAGGATGGCAAGGAGGGGGCGGCGGCGAAGGGCGTGGGGGACCAGCCCCAGCGAGTGGAGCTATGCACCGCTGTGGCCACCCCCAATGCACACGGGGCCAAGCATTGGCAACATATCCTCTGGCCCCTTTGCTCCCCCAGTGCACACGGCACAATCACCGCTGAGGCTCTTGAGGTCCTTGACCGGCGGCAGCACGCTGCCGTGCTTAGCGTTGGCGCGAACCTGCGTGCCGACAGGCGGTGCCGGGTGTGGGCGCGGGGTGTGGTGTGCAGCACAGCGCGGCGGCAGCAGCAGAGCGTGCTCGCGCGGCGCCACACCGCGGGCACCACGCATGGCGCGGCCAGCCCAGCGCGCCCGCGCGCTCACAAGGAGGGTGAGGGACTTGTTCTGGTGGTCGATCACCATCTTGGCGATGTGGTTGCGCCGGCGCATGTCTGCGCCACACGGCACGACGACGCGGGTCAGGTCAGGGTCCCGAGGGGCGGCTCGCTGCAAGAAAACACGGCAACCGCCCCCCCCAGGGCCACCGACACGGTATGCCGCGCTCTGACTGTGCGGCCGCCGCAGCATCCCAGCCTGGCAAGCAACGTTTGGCCCAGGGGTCTGCCTCTCACGCTCCACGCCAGCATGTGCGCTACTCACACATGGCGAACTTGGCCTGCACCAGCTGCTCCGTGAGGTCGCGCAGCCTCACGAACTGCTGCTGCTGGTGCCGCACCAGCGCCGCCAGCTTGCCGGAGGCGCCCGACACCTTGTCGTGGCGCGCCTTGCTGGCGTTGACCTGCTCGCGTACGGGCGGCGCCGGCGCGGTCATGCAAGCGCGGTCACTCAGGTGCCGGTCGGCAACGGCGAGCAAGCATGGTCGTGACGGAGCGGGGCCGTGCGAGTGACACGCGCACGGGCGGAGTGGGAGTACAAGCAGCAGGCGCGCTAGAAGGGGCACGCCGGCAGAGACACAGGAAGCCGCGGCCTGTGGCCGGCGCCGCACCTCGCGCGTCTTGGCGTCCAGCCGCAGCTGCAGCGCCTCCTGGTCCTCGCGCGCGTCGCGCTGCACCCGCTCCACCGCCTCCTTGAGGCGCCGCCACTCCTTGAGCAGCCCCTGCGGCAGCACCGGACCGGGCGCGTAGCGAGCGAGTAACGAGCCCGTCTTGGGGAGTGTTCGCACCGGAGGCTGGACTCCACGCTGGCAGCAGCGCGCCGTGGCAGAGCCGGGGGCGGGTCGTGGCCAACCACCGGCCCGCTTGGAACCTGCTGCAGCCATCCATCCCTTGTCGGCCCGCCCGCCCTTCGGCTTAATATCTCAGCTCCCATGAACCGCAGCCCGCCCACCTGCGCGTCCATGTTTGCGGCCACGCTCAGCTCGAGGCGGCGCCGGGAGCGCTCCTCGTCCAGCTGCCGGGTCTCGGGGTCGCGCCGCATCTTGGCCGCGACGTGCGCCGCCATCTTGGGCTGCACCGCGTCGATGGCACGCCGGCCCTCAGCCTCAATGCACACCTGCGTGTCGACAGCAGCGAACCGGGGGTTGTCGGGGCTTGGGATGGGCCACGTGTTTTTGTGTGGGGTTGCAGTGCCCGATACAGCGAGGCAGTGGCCGGGGTCCGGGCGCAGCGCGCGGCGTGGTGTGGGTTGTGGCCCCAGGCCACTCACCGCCTCGACGGCCGCGCGGGCTCCCGCCACCTCGGCACGCTGCTGCTGCAGCGCCGCCTGCAGCGCCGCCACCTGTTCCCGAGCCTTGGTCAACCTCGCGACGGTGTCGCAGCGGAATCCCTCCACCGCCGTCAGCTCGGCCTCCAGCCGGCTGAGCTCCTCGCGCAGGCGCACGCCGTCGTCGCGCTGTGACTCGAACGCCTGCGCCTCCTCCTGCGCCTGCTGCACGGCCTGGGTATGCGCCTGCGGGCGGGGATGGGCCCATGTGGGGAGCGGCTCAGGCCAGGTGGCAGCACTGTGGGCCTAGCAGGGCTGCAGGGGCTCCCGCGCGGCAGCTGCGCGTGTTACGCGCCGACCACCCGCGCCGCACCCCTGCGCCAGCAGCACGTACCCGTAGGGCCACCTCGTAGGCCTCGTGCGCCGCCCCCAGCTGCAGCTGCGAGTCGCCAATCTCAGACTGCAGCGGCAGGGCAGGGCCGCACAGCGGCGGCGGTCAGCGAGGTCGGGTTGCAGCACACGAGAGCGTGCCCGCACGCGCCGAGCTGCGGCCACAGGCCCCATCCCGTCGCCGCATGCGCGGACAGCTTTTGCCAGGGCGCCCCTGGCGCCCCTGCTGCCTGCTTGCCAGAGAGCCTCTCCCACAGCCGTACCTGGATGCTCTGGACCTGCGTCATGACGGCGGCCGTGGCCTCATCGTTAGGGTCGGCGGGCATCTCTGGAGGGTTTGCCAGCGCGCGCTCCAGCAGCGTTGAGGCACGCATCTGCGGTACCCGCGGGCACACAGCGGCGACCGTCACAAGGAGGCGGAGGCACCACGCCACACGGCGCCAGACGCGACACGCGCCTCATCCGTGGACACCTACGCTGCGAGGCAAATATGCATCAAGGTATGCACACGCCCGGAACAAGCCATACGCGATGTCAAAAGCAAACCCCAAATGCTACACTACGCTACGTTACGCTACGTTACGCTACGTTACGCTACGAGGCGTGGGGTGCGCCGTGGGGTACACCGGAGGGCGGTGTGGGTTTGGGACGTGGGGAGGCTGTGGCCGCCGAGCATCGTGCCGCGCACCTTGTGCTGCATGGCTGCCTTGGCGTGCGCCTCGGCCTGCGCCAGCGCCGCGCGCGCCTGGCCCAGCTGGCCCTGCAGCGCGGCCACGTCCTCCTCGTGCGACCCCAGCAGCGCCTCCTGCTGCTCCAGCTCCCGCTCCAGGGCGGCAATGTGCTGCGAGGCGTCCGCCACCAGCCGCGAGTGGCGGACGCTGCGGAGACGAGTCCCCGCGGCGGCCGGCAGAGACGGTTATCTTGCTGTTGTGACAGGGTGGTGCGGCAGGGCTCCCGTAGTTGCCCCTGTGCGCAAATCAGAGCGGCCCGGACAGCCCGGCTCTCGTGAACGAGCCCAACCCACTTCAGGTTCTTCTCAACGTAGCGCAGGCCGCCGTTATTCTTGAAGCGGTGGCCGTCCATGTCGACCGCGACGTTGGTGGCAGGCCCGGCAGCGGCGTTATAGGTGACGGAGCGGGCCTGGGCCTCGGATGACGCCAGCGCCATGGTCTCGGCATGAAACCTGCCGGAAATATGCAAGGCATGGCGCCAAAGCAGGTGTCGATGACGACGACCGTATCAGCCCTTTCATTCCCTGTCCCGTCGTACACCCTGCTGTCGTTGCCGTGCCACCTTGTCGTGGTTTACCGTACCCCTACCGTACCTGTCGACCAGGTAGTTAAGGATCGGTGTGGCCGCTGCCGGGTCCTCCACTCGCAGCACGTCCAGCAGCGACGAGAAGCCGTTGGCGGGGCGGCGCGAGGCCGGGATGGCGTGCGGCGGCGCGGAGAAGTTGGTCGTGATGATGGATGCGTTGTTGTGGTAGCCCGCCTGCTGCATGAGCTGCCGCAGCAGCACCGCGTCTTGCTGGCAGGAGACCAGGTAGTCAATGAAGCAGAAATTGAGCACAACATCAGCCGCCAGCAGCCAGCTGAGGGAGGGACAGGAGGGATGGAGTACGGCGGCAGGAAAGGCTCAAGCAGAGCTGAGATGTTTGGCGGTTATTGCAAGTTTCCGAACGCAGTAACGGAAACTTCAGCTGTTGGTGGCACACGAAGGCAACAAAGCCAGGCGACCCCGCGCAGCGAAACCCAGGCTGTAGCGCCTAGACACATGACCCGGTGGCGCCTGACATGCTACCAGCATGGGCTGAGGGTATCGCACCGGTCGTCGGAGACGGACAGGAAGGCGCCGATGGGCCCGATGGGGCGGCGCTGGAAGCGGCCCTCGTGCTGCTGGATGAGCTGCGTTAGCCGCTCCGCGCCGAAGATGGCCAGCCGGTTGCCGCGCGCCGCCGCCATTCGCTGCAGCTCATTGCGCACCGTCCCCACCTGGCGGCAGGCAGCAGCAGGAGCAGCGCTGCAGGGTCCGAGACAACAAGGCATCAAGTGCTGCGGCAACAGTGCGCCTCCCCCGACCCCACCTGGGTGCGCGTGTGCAGCGCATTCTGGCGGGCGGCGGCCTCCTGCCTGGCCGCCTCCTGCGCCGCGGCCTTGGCCACCCTGTGGTGCGCACGACGTACAACCTAGCGTTGCCGGGCTGTGCAATGTGTATCGTGGTAAGGGAGTGGCACCCGCATCCAAGCTGAGCAAGGCCATGCTGCAGGGGCAGTCCCAGGAGCTCACTCGACGGCGGCCATGGCTGCGGTGTTGGCCTCAACCGCCTCCTGCTTGGCGGCATGCAGTTGCGTCACCTGGGGCCGAATACGCAGCAAAGGAAGGGCGCCAGGCATTGCAAGGGCGGCAGTCAACATTATGCAGACAACCCCATGCAATCAGCCGCATGCAATCAGTCTCATGCGATGTTAGTCCGCAGCCCCGCCCTATCGCAGCCGCTGCCCCTGACACCAGCGGTCCCACCTTGGCCTGGTGCTCCTCCAGCAGCAGCCGCGCCTCTGCCGCCTTGCCGCCGTCCTCCTGAGACAGCCGCGTCTCCAGCTCCTGCGAACCACATCGACCCACATCAGTGCAGGAGGTCTGCACGCCGCACCGTCGAGCGGCCAGCATGGTGCCGCTATACTGGCCTCGCCAGCCGGGCCCGCGCACCACTGGCAAACTGCTGCAGACCGCACCGCCCCACACGCGCCCCCACCTGCTGGTCCCTCTGCAGCGTCGCCAGCAGCATCTCCGCCGCCTCCTTGGAGCGCTTGTGCCGAGTCATCTCGTTGCGGGAGGCCATCTCAGCGCGGCGCAGCTCCCGCACGCGCTCGGTGCGACTGCTGAGCATCTGCGCGTACGACGCCAGCTCAGCCTCCTGTAGGTACGATGGTCCGGCAGCAGCGCGCCGGGCAGATGCTCATCAGTTGAGGGGGACAGGCCACCAAACCCGCCCAGCACCAGTACGCGCGCTCGCGCGCCAGGCGCTTTCCACCCCTGCCCGAATGCAGGTTGTGCCTGCTACAGACGACACGGCCCCCGCTCAAGCTGCACCTCGCCGCTGCCCTCTCCTCGCCCATCCCCCCAGCGCACGCCCCATCTCCTCATTGCCGCCATTTCCCCCTCCCGTCTTTTCTCGCCCCTCCCCAGTCCCCGCCCCAAGCCCGCCGCACCAGCTCCTCCTTGCGCGCCCCCAGCCGCTGCTTCTTGGCTACCAGCTCCTCCTGCCGCCGCTCCAGCACCGCCGCCAGGTGCGGGCCGTCGCTGCTGGCGGCCTGCTCCGCCGCCGCCAGGTCCGCCTCCATGTCCAGCACGTTGCGCCACAGCACCGCCCGCTCCAGCAGCTCCCGGTCGCGCACGCTCCTGCGGCGGCGGGCCAGGGAGCGCTCGTCGATGTGCGTCAGCCTCCCCAGCTGGCCAACGGCCGGGCGGCAACACAACATGCTGCAGCACGAGCCCGGACGGACGGGCCCCTGCCGGTTCGCGGCCGGGCCTCGCGTGGAACGCGGCGGTGGCTCCGCCACCACATCCCGGCCATCCGCCGGCCCTGCGGCCCCTGCGACGCGTACTCCTCGGCCTCGCGCAGCTTGCGCAGCCGCTCCACCAGCTCCGCCTGCTCCTTGTGCAGCGCCTGCAGCCGCTCGGCATGCTCCGCCAGCCGCGCCCGCGTGGTGGCCAGGTTGGCGTTGGAGCCCACGTGCTCTTCCTGCAGGCGCGTGGTGTGGAGGCGTGGGGGATGGCCATGGGAGCCCTAGAACAGCTGCTTTGCTGCTGGGCCGGCCCGCAGGGGCTGGCCAGCTGCCGCAGTCGACGGGTGCGGCATTCAGTAGTTGCCGCAAACCGCACACAGTTCGTGTGTTGCGACGAGCTTACCAGCGCCTTGCTGAGCAGAGTGCCGCTCATATACTGGTCGTAGCGCTTGCGGCCGTCGTCCTTGCCGGCTGCGGCATGGAGCAGTGAGGCGGCGTGAGTTGGCGCGTAAGGCGCACGCTGCACCCAGGCGCACGCCCTGCCCCTGGCTGCCCGCGTGGCGTTTCCCAGGCCGCGGCACATGGCAACGCGCGCAGCGCCCGAACGTCCGTGATCCCCGACCTCACGCCCCGCCCCGACAGAAAGGCACCAGCTCTCCGCCCTGCGCCCGCCT